>SZWC01000411.1:664-15278 GCA_023375785.1 Penium margaritaceum
CAGCCGCAAAGAACCTGGAGATACACCAGATGGACGTCAGGACAGCTTTTCTTTATGGGAAGCTTGACAAGGAAGTGCTGATGGAGGTGCATGAAGAGTCGAAGCTCCCGAGGGTAAGGTGTGCAAGTTGGTGAAAGCGCTCTACGGGCTAAAACAGGCTCCAAGGATGTGGTACAAAGAGATGGACGGTTTCATGACCGGTCTCTCCTTCGCGCATTGCCAGAGTGATCCGAGCGTGTACGTGCGCGATGATGGGAGAGGGCTGATGCTGGTTGCGCTGTACGTGGATGATCTGATCATCTGCTTGTCTTCAGTCGAGCTGATGGAAGAGCTGAAGTCTGACCTCAGCAAAAGGTTCAAGATGAAGGACATGGGTCCTCTCGAGTACTACCTCGGGATCGCCATCCACCGCAATCGATTAGCAGGCACCATCGAACTCAACCAAACCAAATACATTGGTGAGATACTGAAGCGCTATCACATGGAAGACTGCAAACCTGTCAGTACCCCAATGACAACCGATACAAAGCTGAAGGCCTCCATGTCGCCAAGCAACGGAGCAAAAGAAAGGGAGATGCAAGACATCCCCTACCAGTCCGCCGTGGATAGAATCATGTACGTCATGGTAGGGACTCGTCCGGACATCTGCTATGATGTGGGACAAGTGAGCACATTCGTGGCTAACCCTGGGCCACAACATTGGCAAGCAGTCAAGCGCATCTTGCGCTTCCTACAGAAGACACGTCACATGGGCCTCGTCCTTGGAGGCCAAGAAGGAACAGACCCCCTTTGCCTGAAGTGCTACACCGACGCTGACTGGGGAGGAAATCTCGACAACGTGAAATCCACCTCTGGATACGTGTGCATCTTGAATGGCGCTGCCATCTCATGGGCGAGCACGAAGCAAGATTGTGTTTCCGTGTCCACGGCTGAGGCAGAGTATGTTGCTCTGTCTGAGTTGTGCAAAGAGACTCAGTGGCTGCGCAGCCTCCTTGGCAAAATGACACTACCATAGAAGGATGCCATGGTCGTACACGTGGACAACATGAGTGCCATCTCAATGGCTGAAGACGAGATCATCTCCTGGCAAATGAAGTACATCGACATACGTTACCACTTCTCACGTGACCTGGTCATGAAGGACGTGGTGGACTTGCAGCACTGCGGAACAAAGAGCATGCTTGCTGACTGCATGCCCAAGCCGCTGGAGAGCGCCTTTCACTATGCAGGCATTTGTGGATTTAGCATGAGGAGTGCGGCACAGGAAGGGTGAGTCCCAAGGCATTGATGGAGCCTAGTAAGCGCCAGATGGACAGAGGTGCAAGGGAGAGATTTGTTGAAATAGTATGCACCTTTTCCACTGCCTAGCTGGCTAACTACACATACAAACAAGGCATACACTGCTCTGTGGAGTACGTGCCCTTGGTCTGTTCTGAGATGGGCCAGGAATGCACTACCCATAATGGGTATGTTCCCTGTGGCTCATCATAGGAACCATACCTTTTTGGCATGGTTGAATAGGCAGCGGAGTCTCAAACGAGAGATCGCGGGCTCAAACCCCGCGACGACCACAATTTTCTGTGTGGCCAAAACTGGGACAGGAAGCTTCTATGAAGCGTACTAAAAGCCTGGCTTGATGATGACACTTGGCGGTCTAAGGACGCGCCAAGTAGGATTGTAGGTCGAGGTTGGCTCCAGTGGAGCCACTACAAGTAGAAACTTTAGCAAAGCTCTGCAAGTATAAAAGCCTGTACCTTGCATGCATCCATTTTCAGTTCTTGCCTTTGAGACTCCTCACAGAGTGTCCAACCAAAGGTAGACACTAAAGTCCATCTTGACCATTTGTGACTCGTGTTATGAGTTGTCAAAGTTTACCACACTTAGTGACATTATTTGGTTATTGTCAGTGATATATGCCTACTTTGGTTGGTCATCGTGCATGGTATCCACACCGTGCCACAACGTATTGAAGCTCCTTGTGCTTGCTATTTGATACTTGGTGTTCCCAAACCATTGTTTCTCGATTTGACCATTTGTGACTCGTATTATGAGTTGTCAACGTTGACCACACACAGCGGATTTCTTTGGTCAAAGGCAGTACATATGCCTACTTTGGTTGGTCATTGTGCATGGTAGCCACACCGTGCTACTGGTGACTGAAGGTCGTTGTACTTGCTAGTTGAGAACTGATATTCCCATCGCATTGTTTCCTCCACTGACCGTTTGTGACTCGTGTTATGATTGGTCAACGTTGACCACCCATATCGAAATTCTCTGGTCACGGTCAGTGACATATGCCTAGTTTGGTTGTTTGGTGTGCAAATTAGCCACACCGTGCCACTACGTATTGAAGTTATTTGTCCTTTCTAGTCGATACATAGGGTTCCCAAACCATTCTCTCTCCCTCTGACCATTTGTGACTCGTGTTATGAGTTGTCAATGTTGACCAGACATAGTGGACCTCTTCGGTCATAGTCAGTGACATATGCATCCTTTGGTTGGTCACTGTGCACGCTAGCCACACCGTGCCACTACTTGTTGAAATTATTTCTACTTGCTAGTTGATTACTAGTGTTCCCAACCCATGGTTTCCCCCACTGACCATTTGTGACTCGTGTTATGAGTTTTCAACGTTGACCACACACTGTAAAATCGGTTTGGTCATGGTTGGTGACATATGCCTACTTTGGTTTGTCCCTGTACATGGTTATCACGTAGTGTCACTATGTATCAAAGGTCTTTATGCTTTCTAGTTGATACCTAGTGTTCCCAAACCGTTGTTAGCCCCTCTGAATATCTGTGACTCGTGTTGTGAGTTCTCAACATTGACCACATGAAGTGGAATACTCTGGTCATGGTCAATGACATATGCATGCTTTGGTTGGTCAGTGTGTATTGTAGCCACACTGTGCCACTAGATATTGAAGCTATTTGTACTTGCTACTCGATAACTAGTATTCGTGAACCATTATCTTCCTCTCTGACCATTTGTGACTCGTGTTATGAGCTGTCAAAGTTTACCACACTTAGTGACATTATTTGGTCATCGTCAGTGACATATACCTACTTTGATTGGTCGTCGTGCATGGTATGCAAACCGTGCCACAACTTGTTGGAGGTCCTTGTGCTTGGTAGTTGATACCTGATGTTCCCAGACCATTGCTTCCCTCTCTGACCATTTGTGATTCGTATTATGAGATGTCATCGCTGTCCACACACAGCAGATTTGTTTGGTCAAAGGCAGTACATATGCCTACTTTGGTCGGTCATTGTGCATGGTAGCCACACCGTGCTTATACTGAGTGAAGGTCGCTGCACTTTCTCGTTGAGAACTGATATTTCCAGACCATTGTTTCCCCCTCTGACCGTTTGTGACTCGTGTTATGGTTGGTGAATGTTGACCACCCATATTGAAATTCTTTGGTCATGGTCAGTGACATATGCCTACTTTGGTTGGTCATTGTGCATGGTAGCCACACCGTGCTTATACTGAGTGAAGGTCGCTGCACTTTCTCGTTGAGAACTGATATTTCCAGACCATTGTTTCCCCCTCTGACCGTTTGTGACTCGTGTTATGGTTGGTGAATGTTGACCACCCATATTGAAATTCTTTGGTCATGGTCAGTGACATATGCCTACTTTGGTTGTTTGGTGTGCATAGTAGGCATACCGTGCCACTACGTATTGAAATTCTTTGTCCTTTCTAGTCAATACATAGGATTCCCAAACCATTGTCTCTCCCTCTGACCATTTGTGACTCGTAATATGAGTTGTCAATGTTGATCACACATAGTGGACTTCTTCGGTCATAGTCAGTGACGTGTGCATCCTTTGGTTGGTCACTGTGCACGCTAGCCACACCGTGCCACTACTTATTGAAAGTATTTCTACTTGCTAGTTGATAACTAGTGTTCCCAGCCTATGGTTTCCCCCACTGACCATTTGTGACTCGTGTTATGAGTTTTCAACGTTGACCACACACTGTGAAATCCGATTGGTCATGGTTAGTAACATATGCCTACTTTGGTTTGTCCCCGTACATGGTTACCACGCCGTAAACTACGTATCGAAGGTCTTTATGCTTTCTAGGTGATAGCTAGTGTTCCCAAACCGTTGTTAGCCCCTCTGAATATCCGTTACTCGTGTTGTGAGTTGTCAACACTGACCACATGAAGTGAAATTCTTTGGTCATGGTCAGTCATATATGAGTATTTTGGTTGGTCACAGTGCATTGTAGCCATACTGTGCCACAACATATTGAAGGTATTTGTACTTGCTAGTTGATAACAAGTATTTAGAAACCATTGTCTCACTCTGACCATTTGTCTCTCGTGTTATGAGCTGTCAAAGTTTACCACACATGGTGATATTCTTTGGTCATGGACAATGACATATGCATACCTTGGTTGGTCATCGTGCATGGTATCCACACCGTGCCACAGCGTATTGAAGGTCATTGTGCTTGCTTGTTTAGACCTGGTGTTCCCAAACAATTGTTTCCCCCTCTGACTATTTGTGACTCGTATTATGAGTTGTCAACGTTGACCACACACTGTGGATTTCTTTAGTCAAAGGCAGTACATATGCCTGTTTTGGTCGGTCATTGTGCATGGTAGCCACACCGTGCTACTACTGATTGAAGGGCATTGTACTTGCTAGTTGAGAACTGATATTCCTGGGTCTGTGTTCCCTCCTCTAACCGTTTGTGGCGTGTGTTATGGTTGGTGAAAGTTGACCACCCATATTGAAATTATTTGGTCATGGCCAATGACATATGCCTAGTTTGGTTGTTTAGTGTGCATAGTAGCCACACCGTGCCATTTGGTATTGATGTTATTTGTCCTGTATAGTCCATGCATAGGGTTCCCAAACCATTGTCTCTCCCTCTGACCATTTGTGACTCGTGTTATGAGCTGTCAAGGTTGACCACACATGGTGGACTTGTTCGGTCATAGTCAGTGACGTATTCATCCTTTGGTTAGTCACTTTCCACGCTAGCCACACCGTGCCACTACTTGTTGAAGTTCTTCATACTTGCTAGTTGACAACTAGTGTTCCCAACCCATTGTTTCCCTCTCAATCCATTTGTGACTCGTGTTATGAGTTTTCAATATTGACCATACACTGTGAGATTCGTTTGGTCATGGTTAGTGACATATGCCTACTTTGGTTTGTCACTGTACATGGTTACCACGCAGTGTCACTACATATTAAAGGTATTTGTGCTTTTTAGTTAATAGCTAGTGTTCCCAACCCATTGTTACCCCCTTTTGACTATCTTTGACATGTGCATGGTAGCCACGCAATGCCACTACATATTGAAGGTATTTGTACTTGCTACTCGATAACTAGTATTCACAAACCATTGTCTTCCACTCTGACCATTTGTGACTCGTGTTATGAGCTGTCAAAGTTTACCACACTTAGTGACAATATTTGTTCATGGTCAGTGACATATACCTACTTTGGTTGGTCGTCTTGCATGGTATCCAAATTGTGCCACACCTTGTTGGAGGTCCTTGTGCTTGCTGCTTGATACCTGATATTCCCAGACCATTGTTTCCCCCTTTGACCATTTGTGATTTGTATTATGAGATGTCATCGCTTTCCACACACAGCGGATTTATTTGGTCAAAGGCAGTACATATGCCTACTTTGGTCGGTCATTGTGCATGGTAGCCACACCCTGCTTATACTGATTGAAGGTCGCTGTACTTGCTAGTTGAGAACTGATATTCCCAGACCATTGTTTCCCCCACTGACCGTTTGTGACTCGTGTTATGGTTGGTGAATGTTGACCACCCATATTGAAGTTCTTTGGTCATGGTCAGTGACATATGCCTACTTTGGTTGTTTGGTGTGCATAGTAGCCACATCGTGCCACTACGTATTCAAGTTCTTTGTCCTTTCTAGTCGATACATAGGGTTCCCAAACCATTGTCTCTCCCTCTGAACATTTGTGACTCGTGTTATGAGTTGTCAATGTTGACCACACATAGTGGACTTCTTCGGTCATAGTCAGTGACATATGCATCCTTTGGTTGGTCACTGTGCACGCTAGCCACGCCGTGCCACTACTTGTTGAGAATCTTTCTACCCGATAGTTGATAACTAGTGTTCCCAACCCATAGTTTCCCCCACTGACCATTTGTGACTCGTGTTATGAGTTTTCAACGTTGACCACACTGTGTGAAATCTGTTTGGTCATGGTTAGTGACACATGCCTACTTTGGTTTGTCACTGTACATGGATACAACGCCGTGTCACTACGCATTGAAGGTCTCTCTGCTTTCTTGTTGATAGCTAGTGTTCCAAAACAATTGTTATCCCCTCTGAATATCTGTGACTCGCCTTGTGAGTTTTCAACATTGACCACATGAAGTGAAATTCTTTGTTCATGGTTAGTAACATATGTGTACTTTGGATGGTCACTGTGCATTGTAGCCACACTATGCCAGTACATATTGAAGTTATTTGTACTTGCTAGTAGATAACTAGTATTCACAAACCATTATCTTCCACCATGACCATTTGTGACTCGTGTTATGAGTTGTCAAAGTTTACCACACATGGTGACATTGTTTGGTTACGGTCAGTGACATATACATACCTTGGTTGGTCATCGTGCATGGTATCCACACCGTGCCACAACGTATTGAAGCTCCTTATGCTTGCTATTTGATACTTGGTGTTCCCAAACCATTGTTTCCCCCTCTGACCATTTGTGACTCGTATTATGAGCTGTCGACGTTGACCAGACACTGCGGATTTCTTCCGTCAAAGGCAGTGCATATGCCTACTTTGGTTGGTCATTGTGCATGGTAGCCACACCGTGCTACTACTGACTGAAGGTCCTTGTATTTGCTAGTTGAAAACTGATATTCCCAAACCATTGTTTCCTCCCCTGACCATTTGTTACTCGTGTTATAATTGGTCAACATTGACCAACCATGTTGAAATTCTTTAGTCATGGTCAGTGACATATGCCTAGTTTGGTTATTTTATGTGCATATTAGCCACACAGTGCCACTACGTAATGAAGTTCTTTGTCCTTTCTAGTCCATGCATAGGGTTCCCAAACCATTGTCTCTCCCTCTGAACATTCATGACTCGTGTTATGAGTTGTCAGTGTTGACCACACACAGTGGAATTCTTCGGTCATACTCAGTGACGTATTCATACTTTGGTTGGTCACTGTGCACGCTAGCCACACCGTGCCACTACTTCTTGAATTCTACGTACTTTCTAGTTGATAACTAGTGTTCCTAACCCTTTGTTTCCCTCTCTGACCATTTGTGACTCGTGTGAAGAGTTTTCAACGTTGACCACACACCGTGAAATTCTTTTGGTCATGGTTAGTGACATATGCCTACTTTGGTTTGTCACTGTACATGGTTACCACGCCGTGTCACTACGTATTGAAGGTATTTGTGCTTTCTAGTCAATAGCTAGAATTTCCATACCATTGTTAGCCCCCTCTGACTATCTTTGACTCGTGTTGTGAGTTGCAAATGTTGACCACAGGAAGTGAAATTCTTTGTTCATGGTCAGTGACATATGCATCCTTTTGTTGGTCACTGTGCATTGTAGCCACACTGTGCCACTACATATTGAAGGCATTTGTACTTGCTTGTCAATAACTAGTATTCACCAACCATTATCTTCCACCCTGACCATTTGTGACTCGTGTTAAGAGTTGTCAAGGTTTACCACACTTCGTGACATTATTTGGTCATGGTGAGTGATATATGCCTACTTTGGTTGGTCATCATGCATGGTATCCACACTGTGCCACAACGAATTGAAGCTCCTCGTGCTTGCTACTTGATACTTGGTGTTCCCAAACCATTGTTTCCCCCTCTGACCATTTGTGACTCGTATTATGAGTTGTCAACGTTGACCACACACGGTGGATTTGTTTTGTCAAATGCAGTACATATGCCTACTTTGGTTGGTCATTGTGCATGGTAGCCACATTGTGCTACTACTGACCGAAGGTCGTTGTACTTGCTAGTTGAGAACTGATATTTGCATAGCATTGTTTCCTCCCCTGACCGTTTGTGACTCGTGTTATGGTTGGTCAACGTTGTTCACCCATATTGAAATTCTCTGGTCATGGTCAGTGACATATGCCTAGTTTGGTTGTTTGGTGTACATATTAGCCACACCGTGCCACTACGTATTGAAGTTATTTGTCCTTTCTAGTAGATACATAGGGTTTCCAAACCATCGTCTCTCCCTCTGACCATTTGTGACTCGTGTTAAGAGTTGTCAATGTTGACCACACATAGTGGACGTCTTCGGTCATAGCCAGTTACATATGCATCCTATGGTTGGTCACTGTGCACGCTAGCCACATCGTGCCACTGCTTGTTGAAAATCTTTCTACTTGCTAGTTGATAACTAGTGTTCCCAGCCCATAGTTTCTCCCACTGACCATTTGTGACTCGTGTTATGACTTTTCAACGTTGACCACACACTGTGAAATCCGATGGTCATGGTTAGTGACATATGCCTACTTTGGTTTGTCCCTGTCCATGGTTACTACATGGTGTCACTACATATGGAAGGTAGTTGTGCTTTCTAGTTAATAGCTAGTGTTCCCAAACCATTATTCTCCCTTTGACTATTTGTGACTCGTGTTGTGAGTTGTCAACGCTGACCACATGAAGTGAAATTCGTTGGTCATGGTCAGTGACACATGCATCCTTTGGTTGGTCACTATACATGGTAGCCACGCTGTGCCACTACATATTGAAGGTATTTGTACTTGCTACTCGATAACTAGTATTCACAAACCATTAATTTCCACTCTGACCATTCGTGACTCGTGTTATGAATTGTCAAAGTTTACCACGCTTAGTGACATTATTTGGTCATGGTCAGTGACATATGGCTACTGTGGTTGGTCATCGTGCATGGTATCCACACTGTGCCACAACGTATTGAAGGTCCTTGTGCTTGCTAGTTAATACCTGGTGTTCCCAAACCACTGTCTCCCCATCTGACCATTTGTGACTCCTATTATGAGTTGTCAACGTTGACCACACACAATGGATCTCTTTGGTCAAGGCAGTACATATGCCTACTTTGGTCGGTCATTGTGCATGGTAGCGACACCGTGCTACTAATGACTGAAGGTCATTGTACTTGCTAGTTGATAACTGATATTCCCATAGCATTGTTTCCTCCCCTGACCGTGTGTGACTCGTATTATAGTTGGTCAACGTTGACCACCCATACTGAAATTTTCTGGTCATGGACAGTGACATAAGCCTACTTTGGTTGTTTGGTGTGCATATTAGCCACACTGTGCCACTACGTATCGAAGTTCTTTGTCCGTTCTAGTCGATACACAGGGTTCCCAAACCATTGTCTCTCCCTCTTACCATTTGTGACTCGTGTTCTGAGTTGTCAATGTTGACCACACATAGTGGACTTCTTCGGTCATACTCAGTGACATATGCATTCTTTCGTTGGTCACTGTGCACGCTAGCTACACCGTGCCACGACTTGTTGAAAATCATTCTACTTGCTAGTTGATAACTAGTGTTCCCAACCTATGGTGTTCCCCACTGACCATTTGCGACTCGTGTTATGAGTTTTCAACGTTGACATCACACTGTGAAATCCGTTTGGTCATGGTTAGTGACATATGCCTAGTTTGGTTTGTCCCTGTACATGGTTGCCACGCCGTGTCACTATCTATCAAAGGTCTTTGTGCTTTGTAGCTGATAGCTAGTGTTCCCAAACCGTTGTTAGCCCCTTTGAATATCTGTGACTCGTGTTGTGAGTTGTCAACATTGACCACATGAAGTGAAATTATTTGGTCATGGTTAGTGACATATGCTTACTTTGGTTGGTCACTGTGCATTGTAGCTACACGGTGCCACTACATATTGAAGGTATTTGTACTTGCTAGTCGATAATAACTATTCACAAACCATTGTCTTCCACCCCAACCATTTGTGACTCGTGTTATGAGTTGCCAAATATTACCACACATGGTGAAATTCTTTGGTCATGGTCAGTGACATGCATACCTTGGTTGGTCATCGTGCATGGTATCAACACCGTGCCACAAGGTATTGTCGCTCCTTGTGCTTGCTATTTGATACTTGGTGTTCCCAAACCATTGTTTCCCCCTCTGACAATTTGTGACTCGTATTATGAGCTGTCAATGTTGACCAGGCACAGCAGATTTCTTTCGTCAAAGGCAGTACACATGCCTACTTTGGTCGGTCATTGTGCAGGGTAGCCACACCGTGCTACTACTGACTGAAGTTTGTTGTACTTGCTAGTTGAGAACTGATATTCCCAAAAATTGTCTCCTCCCCTGACCATTTGTGACTCGTGTTATGGTTGGTCAACGTTGACCACCCATATTTAAATTCTCTGGTCATAGTCAGTGACATGCCTAGTTTGGATGCTTGGTGTGCATATTAGCCACACCGTGCCACTACATATTGAAGTTGTTTGTCCTTTATAGTCCATGCATAGGGTTCCCAAACCATTGTCTCTACCTCTGACCATTTGTGACTCGTGTTATGAGTTGTCAATGTTGACCACACATAGTGGACTTCTTCGGTCATAGTCTGAGACGTATTCATCATTTGGTTGGTCACTGTGCACGCTAGCCACACCGTGCCACTACTTGTTGAAGTTCTTCATACTTGCTAGTTGGTAACTAGTGTTCCTTATCCATTGTTTCCCCCTCTGACCATTTGTGACTCGTGTGATGCGTTTTCAATGTTGACCACACACTGTGAAAATCGTTTGGTCATGGTTAGTGCCATATGCCTACTTTGGTTTGTCACTCTACATGGTTACCAGGCTGTGTCACAACGTATTGAATGTATTTGTGCTTTCCAGTCAATAGCTGTTGGTCCCAAACCAATGTTACCCCCCTTTGACTATCTGTGACTCGTGTTGTGAGTTTTCAATGCTGAACACATGAAGTGAAGTTTGTTGGTCATGGTCAGTGACATATGCATACTTTGGTTGGTCACTGTGCATGGTAGCCACGCTGTGCCACTACATGTTGAAGGTATTTGTACTTGCTACTCAATGACTAGTTTTCACAAACCATTGTCTTCCACTCCGACCATTTGTGACTTGTGTTATGAGTTGTCAAACGTTACCACACTTAGTGATATTATTTGGTCATGGTCAGTGACATATGCCTACTTTGGTTGGTCATCGTGCATGGTATCAAAACGGTGCCACAACTTATTGAAGGTCCTTGTGCTTGCTAGTTGATATCTGGTGTTCCCAAATCAGTGTCCCCCCTTCTGATCATTTATGAATCCTGTTATAAGTTGTCAACACTGACCACACACAGCGGATTTCTTTGGTCAAAGGTAGTACATATGCCTACTTTGGTCGGTCATTGTGCATGGTAGCCACACCGTGCTCATACTGATTGAATGTCGCTGTACTTGCTAGATGAGAACTGGTATTCACAGACCATTGTTTCCCCCTCTGACCATTTGTGACTCGTGTTATGGTTGGTGAATATTGAACACCCATATTGATATTCGTTCATCATGGTTGGTGATATATGCCTAGTTTGGTTGTTTGATGTGCATAGTAGCCACACCGTGCCACTACATATTGAAGTTCTTTGTCCTTTCTAGTCGATACATAGGGTTCCCAAACCACTGTCTCTCCCTCTGACCATTTGTGACTCGTGTTATGAGTTGTCAATGTTGACCATACATAGTGGACTTCTTCGGTCATAGTCAGTGACGTGTGCATCGTTTGGTTGGTCATTGTGCACGCTATCCACACCGTGCCACTACTTGTTGAAAATATTTCTATTTGCTAGTTGATAACTTGTGTTCCCAACCCTTGGTTTCCCCCATTGACCATTTGTGACTCGTGTTATGACTTTTCAACGTTGGCCACACACTGTGAAATCCGTTTGGTCATGGTTCGTGACATGTACCTACTTTGGTTTGTCACTGTACATAGTTACCACGTTGTGTCATTACGTATTGAAGGTCTTTGTGCTTTCTTGTTGACAGATATTGTTCTCAAACCATTGTGAGCCCCCTCTCACATATGTGACTCGTGTTGTGAGTTGTAAATGTTGACCACATGAAGTGAAATTCTTTGTTCATGGTCAGTGACATATGCATACTTGGGTGGCTCACTATGCATTGTAGACACACTATGCCACTACATATTGAAGGTATTTGTGCTTGCTATTTGATACTTGGTGTTCCCAAACCATTATTTCCCCCTCTGACCATTTGTGACTCGTGTTATGAGTTGTCAACGTTGACCACACACAGCGGATTTCTTTGGTCAAAGGCAATATATATGCCTATTTTGGTCGGTCATTGTGCATGGTTGCCACACCGTCCTACTACTGACTGAAGGCCGTTGTACTTTCTAGTTGAGAACTGATATTCCCATAGCATTGTTTCCTCCCATGAACGTTTGTGACTCGTGTTATGGTTGGTCAACGTTGACCACCCATATTGAAATTCTCTGGTCATGGTCAGTGACATATGCCTAGTTTGGTTGTTTGGTGTGCATATTAGCCACACCGTGCCACTGCGTATCGAAGTTCTTTGTCCTTTCTAGTGGATACATAGGGTTCCCAAACCATTTTCTCTCCCTCTGACCAGTTGTGACTCGTGTTATGAGTTGTCAACGTTGACCACACAAAGTGGACTTCTTCGGTCATAGTGAGTGACATATGCATCATTTGGTTCGTCACTGTGCACGCTAGCCACACCGTGCCAGTACTTGCTGAAATTCTTTCTACTTGCTAGTTGATAACTAGTGTTCCCAACCCATGGTTTCCACCACTGACCATTTGTCACTCGTGTTATGAGTTTTCAACGTTGACCACTCACTGTGAAATCCGTTTGGTCATGGTTAGTGACATATGCCTACTTTGGATTGTCCCTGTACCTGGTTACCACGCCGTGTCACTACGTATCAAAGGTCATTATTCTTTCTAGTTGATAGCTAGTGTTCCCGAACCGTTGTTAGCCCCTCTGAATACCTGTGACTCGTGTTGTGAGTTGTCAACATAGACCACATGAAGTGAAATCATTTGGTCATGGTCAGTGACATATGCATGCTTTGGTTGGTCCCTGTGCATTGTAGCCACGCTGTGCCACTACATATTGAAGATATTTTTACTTGCTAGTTGATAACTAGTATTTAGAAACCATTGTCTTCCACTGTGACCATTTGTGACTCGTGTTATGAGCTGTGAATGTTTACCACACATGGTAACATTCTTTGGTCATGGTCAGTGACGTATGCATACCTTGGTTGGTTATCATGCATGGTATCCAAACCGTGCCACAACGTATTGTAGCTCCTTGTGCTTGTTATTTGATACTTGGTGTCCCCAAACCATTGTTTCCCCCTCTGACCATTTGTTACTCGTATTATGAGTTGTCGATGTTGACCAGACACAGTGGGTTTCTTTCGTCAAAGGCAGTACATATGCCTACTTTGGTCGGTCATTGTGCATGGTAGCCACACCGTGCTACTACTGACGGAAGGTCGTTGTACTTGCTAGTTGAGAGTTGATATTCCCAAACCATTGTTGCCTTCCCTGACCGTTTGTGACTCGTGTTATGGTTGGTCAACGTTGACCACCCATATTGAAATTCTCTGGTCATGGTCAGTTACATATGCTTAGTTTGGATGTTTGGTGTGCATATTAGCCACACCGTGCCACTTCGTATTGACGCTGTTTTTCCTTTCTAGTCCATGCATAGGGTTCCCAAACCAGTGTCTCTCCCTCTGACCATTCGTGACTCGTGTTATAAGTTGTCAATGTTGACCACACATAGTTGACTTCTTCGGTCATAGTCAGTGACGTATTCATCCTTTGGTTGGTCACTGTGCACGCTACCCACGCCGTGCCACTACTTGTTGAAGTTCTTCGTACTTGCTAGTTGATAACTATTGTTCCTAACCCATTGTTTCCCCCTTTGACCATTTGTGACTCGTGTGATGAGTTTTCAACTTTGACCACACACTGTGAATTTCGTTTGGCCATGGTTAGTGGCATATGCCTACTTTGGTTTGTCACTGTACATGGTTACCACGTCGTGTCACTACGTATTGAAGGTATTTGTGCTTTGTAGTCAATAGCAAGTGTTCCCAAACCATTGTGAGCCCCCTCTGACTATATGTGACTCGTGTTGTGAGTTGTAAATGTTGACCACATGAAGTGAAATTCTTTGTTCATGGTCAGTGACATATGCATACTTTGGTTGGTCAATGTGAATTGTAGCAACACTGTACCACTACATATTGAAGGTATTTGTACTTGTTAGTCGATAACTAGTATTCACAAACCATTATCTTCCACCCTGACCATTTGTGACTCGTGTTATGAGTTGTCAAAGTTTACCACACTTAGTGACATTATTTGGTCATGGTCAGTGACATATGTTGTTCTTCTATGCCCCATGGCCACTGCTATGGGTTGACGGACAGGTTGGGCATGCACTGCTCCCTTGGAGTAAGTCCCCCAAACCTTGTTCGTGGTGCAAGTCCAAGCGAGACACCAGAAGTGTAGCGCAACGGATAGCATGTTGGACTTAGGGACAACAGGTCCTGCGATCGAGCCTTGATG
>SZWC01000411.1:19654-92025 GCA_023375785.1 Penium margaritaceum
GTCGCAACCAAGAAAATGCTTGCGGACTTCTTGACAAAGCCGCTAGACAGCGACTTGCATGTTGCAGGTGCTCGAGGAGTCGGCATGGTGGATGCAAGAGATGAGAACTAAAGACCAAGAAAACTGACATGCACAAACACAACCTAGAGCTACAGGTTCATGCCGAAGAAAACTACCACAGCAGGTGGCCTACGGTGCAAGGGAGAGATTGTTGTTCTTCTATGCCCCATGGCCACTGCTATGGGTTGACGGACAGGTTGGGCATGCACTGCTCCCTTGGAGTAAGTCCCCCAAACCTTGTTCGTGGTGCAAGTCCAAGCGAGACACCAGAAGTGTAGCGCAACGGATAGCATGTTGGACTTAGGGACAACAGGTCCTGCGATCGAGCCTTGATGTGCGCAGGAGGTTTTTTGACCTTCTAGCACAGGGGAAGTTTCTTAGACATTTCTCCATGCATGAGGAGAGTGCGCCACTTGGCGGTCAGTGGATGCGCCAATTGGCGGACTGGTGAGGTGGTTTGGAGTGACCACCCCAAAAGTGTCACTGCCCACACACCTTAGAAGCCAGGCCTAGGACTATATGTACCAGGCTCATTCCTCATTCTAATTACACAATCTGGCCTTAGATGCTCCTCACAGAGTTGTCCAACTAAGGAACAGTATAAAGAAGACACTGGTTGGTCTAAGCCCCAGGAGTTAGTCTTTGACTAGCACCTCGCGCGAAAGTGACCAAGTGTTAAGTGGGAACAGTTGCTAGCAAGTGATTGCCTAGGAACTGCTCAGTGTGGAACCGTGATCCTGAGGGTGATATCTTCTCCTAGCTGAAATGCTAGGAGCGGACGGCAGGTGCTATTGTGTCGGCCCTGTTTTCTAGTCCGTTTGCCTCAGGCCGGTTGACAACATATGCCTACTTTGGTTGGTCATCGTGCATGGTATCCACACCATGCCACAACGTTTTGAAGCTCCTTGTGCTTGCTATTTGATACTTGGTGTTCCCAAACCATTGTTTCCCCCTCTGACCATCTGTGACTCGTATAATGAGTTTTCAAAGTTGACTACACACAGCGGATTTCTTTGGTCGAAGGCAGTACATATTGTTGGAACATGAATCTGACAGAGCACAATGCACCCTGAGATTAATTCTCAATAATGGTTTAGCTCCAGCCAGAACCACCTCGGTCATCACGGTCACTAGCCGTTCTCACGGTCATCGACCGACCAACGGACTTCCTACCAAGGAATCCCCTAGTAAGCAGAATTTGTGCAAGCGCGTCCGGCTAGCGCAAAAGAAGCCATTGCCTTTCCTTGCTATTCCGTCTGTTCTTCTGTATATATTGAGGATGTTCATTCCCTTGTATTCTCAACCAGAACAGTTCTGCTCATCCTGTTCCCCTTGGTTCCGCAGCTTCGCCGCCGTGTCTTCGCTCTGCTTGCTCGCATTTCCTATCTCTGCAAGCCCCTCTAAACTCTTTGCTCCGTCACTCTTGTTCCTTTACTCAGTTCTCTTACTCTGCCAACCATCACTCATCTCGCCAGCACTCTCTCTCGCATCAACTTTTCTACCTCGAGTGCCTTGCGTCTCAGCCTCTATCAGCTTCCGCGACTAACTCCTTGGACCGCTCTTGCCTACGTCACTCTACTGACGTACGCTTGCGTGTTCTGACCTTTCTACCTTCTTCTGCTGCTGCTGTTCTTGTGTCTGCATTCTTCTGACATGGTATCAGAGCATGAGGCAACATCACCTGGTACCTTGTAACTACATCATCGCTCTGCCGCCATCTTCCCTCAATCGCTATCTCTTGCAGTCTTCTGCCGCCACTACCATCGTCCTGCGCTTTGCCGCTTCGCTAGCAGCTGACATCAGCAGCTCTGCCTGACAAGTTCTCCGCGCTGAAGAAACGCATTGTCATCACAAGGAAGCCCTGCGCCCATTTCCGCGCCCATGGCCAACAACCGGTGACTTGTCACCCACATCAACCGCAAGCAACTCTCGAGCCGCTGCCTGCTGTCAACTACCAAGAAGCTTCCTGCCGTCTGCCATCCGCTGCCCCTCGTCTACCTCCGTCAGCTTCTCCTCCTCTTTCATCCTACCTCATCAGCTTTATCTGCTTCTTCCTCGCCGTCATTCCCCAGCCCGCCAGCATCCATCATCTTGAGTCGCCCTCTTGCATCGCCTTCTTGCCTCGTCAACAGCTGCAGTCAAAACTGCCGCCGTCAGGATATCGGACACCACCATTCTTCCTGCTCCCACTTTCGAGCCAACTGGGGAACAAGCCGTCACTCTCCTGACATCAACAGACCAGTGGACCTGCCCGCTGCCTGACTCCCTCTGTCACACCCACCCTCTTCCAGCTAATAGGACATCGGACACCACCAGTCTTCCTGCTCCCATTTCCGAGCCAACTGGGAAACAAGCCGTCACTCTCCTGAAGGCAGAAGAAGTGGTTGTGTCTCTCTACCTCTCTGCCGCATCACCTCTAATCTCTTCTGCGCCTGCCTGCGACTACCCTCCTACATCGACATCGTCATTTGCCCTCAGTCTTTGCATCATCCTCATCTGCTGCCATCAGTCCCTCGTCCTCCTCTTCGCTCCAGTCTCCTCAGCCGCCCGCTCCTGCCTCACCTCCGTTCCTTGTCATCAGCATCCTCCGCGCCGCCCTTCCATCAATCATCTCCATCCAGCATCATACCGTCGCGCACGTGGTTCCGCCCCTACGCCCACTCATCAATCAATCGCTTCCTCCGCTTCCGCAATCGCTTCCAGCTCGGCACACGGATCCGCCCGGTCGCATCGCCTTTTCCACGACGACCTGCGCCCACGCCAAAATCTCCTTCAGCGCACGCGGCTCGCCCCTGCGCCCACTCTGCTATCGTCATTAGCCTCCAGTTTGCCAGCAATCATCACCATCTGTGATCGGCACAAGGATCTGCACGAGTTAGCTATCCATTTCCGCAACAGCCTGTACCCACGCCAGTATCATATTTCTCACTGCGCGTCGGCACCTGCCTTCCCCTTGCCGCATCCTACTCCCCTATTTCAATCGCGCACGTGGTTTTGCCCCTGCGCCCACTCCATCATCAATTATTCCTCGCCATTTGCATCATTCGCAGCTTGGCACAAGGACCCGCCCGGTCGCATCGCCTGTTCCGCGATGACCTATGCCCACGCCGAAAACATCCGTCGCGCACGTGGTTTTGCCCCTGCGCCCACTCCATCATCAATCGCTCTCCACAGTTCGTATCATCCTCTACCCGGCACCCAGATCCCCTGGTTGCATCGCTCACGTTGCGACGACCTGCGCACATGCCATCAACTTCCGCAGCGCACGAGGATCCGCCCCTGCACTCCCTCTCTCATCCAGCGTTCCTTTTCTCTCATCGGCCTTCAGGGTCTGCTCAGCACACGGAGTCACCCGGTCGAACCATCCTGCAGCGCACGCAATTCCACCCCTGTGCCTACCTTGCTGTCCGGGCAACCTCTCCTGCCTCATCCTGCCATCAACCACCTCATCTTGGCACCTCTCATCACCATCATGGCTGCTCCACATCCTCCCCAATTGCCTCCCATTGACATACTGGCCGAAGATGGTTCCAAGGCGCATACATGGTCAGCCTCTGTCCTACTCCGAACTGTCGGATGGTCAGTTTGCAAACATGCATTTGTCAATCTTCTTTGAGGGTCCATTGAGTATAACATTGATAGACACAGCCTGTCCTCGGACGACTACGCTGTGAATATGCAGCAGATCACCTTTGAGGCAGTTTGTGCTCAACTCCGACCACTTGTGGATCCCTCCTACCATCATCAGTTCCAAACGGCTCACACTACCCCACTGCTTTGGCACAGAATCCTTCAGCAGGGGCGGTGGCGACACTGGCTCAAAGGCGTCTGCACCAACGTGGCAACCCTACCTATACTGGCAGGAGCAATTGACCCTTTGCCCTTCCTCGGCTGTCATGAAGGATGGAGAAAAACACAAGAATGGATCGAGCAGGTGTACAAGTCCCTCTACCCAGTCCTCTTGCTGCACTACAGCGTAACAGACTGTCTGTTTGGAGACCGACTCTACCTTGGGCCACCAGACCAACGGTCTCAATCGTATACTGAAGTCAATCAGCAAGTGCGCCTGAAACTTAAAACTATCATGCACAAGACCTACCATGCTCTCATCGATGCACAGCCAGAAGAACTTGGAGACATGTGGTCTCACTTTCTTTCTTCTCGGGGTTAGATCACTCCATTACCCTGGAACAAACCTACTCTCACAGGTGATCTGTCAGATTCACAGGGGGTTGTGGAACATGAATCCGACAGAGCACAATTCACCCCGAGATGATTTCTCAATAACGGTTCAGCTCCGGCCAGAACCACCTCGGTCACCACGGTCACTAGCCGTTCTCACGGTCATCGACCGACCAACAGACTTCCTACCAAGGAATCCCCTAATAAGTGGAGTCTCCGCAAGCGCGTCCGGCTAGCGCAGAAGTAGCCGTTGCCTTTCCTTGTTGTTCCGTCTATTCTACTGTATATATCGAGGATGTTCATTCCCTTGTATTCTTAAGCAGAACAGTTCTACTCATCCTGTTCCCCCTTGGTTCCGCGGCTTCGCCGCCGTGTCTTCGCTCTGCTCGCTCCTCGCATTTCCTGTCTTCGCAAGCCCCTCTAAACTCTTCGCTCCGTCACTCTCGTTCCTTTGCTCAGCTCTCTTACTCCGCCAACCATCACTCATCTTGCCAGCATTCTCTCTCACATGAACTTGTCTACCTCGACTACCTCGCGTCTCAGCCTCTATCAGCTTCCATGACTAACTCCTCGGACCGCTCTCGCCTACGTCACTCTGCTGACGTACGCTTCCGTGGTCTCACGCTTCTGCCTGCTTCTGCTGCTGCTGTTATCGTGTCTGCATTCTTCTGACATATATGCCTACTTTGGTCTGTCATTGTGGATGGTAGCAACACCGTGCTGCTACTGACTGAAGGTCGTTGTACTTGCTAGCTGGTATCTAGTATTCCCAAACCAATTTTTCCCCCTCTGAGAATTCGTGACCCATATTATGAGTTGTCAACGTTGAACACACACAGTAGAATTATTTGGTCATGGTAACTGGTACATGCCTAATCTGGTAGGTCATTGTGCATGGTTGCCACACCGTTTCACTACTTGTTGAAAGTCTTTGTACTTGCTAGTCAATAAATAGCAAAAGGTTTCTCCCTTTGACACCAGGTCGGTTTTTGTTTATTTGTTACTCGTAGGGTCCTTCACTGGAATACTCCCCCCGACCCCCCTAGAGGGATGTTCTGTGGATGACCTGGAGGAAAGATTTGCAACCGCATTATGACACCCCCTACCCCCCCACGGCTTAGGCTCGAAGGTGGAGTTGAGGTATCACAACACGGCCGCCTCCCCCCCCCCAGGTCGCGAGCCTATTCCATAGTGCGCGTACGAGGATTCAAACCCAGGAACTACCGCTCCATAATCTAACTTTACAAGCACTAAACCAACTCACACGGTATTCATATAATTTCCAACTGACATTATAAGGGTTCATATGGGTAAAGGGCATTAAATAAGGGGGTGTAAGATTAGAGGGCAGTTTTCAAAGATATGAATGATAACAAAGTTAGTTTAATCATAAAAAATTGACGCTGATGGAATGTCACATTTTGCAACTTCAAGCTTCAATAACCTTTCAACCATTGCTCCGATTGACCAGCCGTAAGAAGGAAAGTTCACTACACACAGTGAAACTTGTTTTATGATATTCAGTGACACAAGCATACTTTGGTTGGTCATTGTGCATGGTAGCCACACCGTGCCACCACTTATCGAAGGTCTTTGTACTTGCTAGTCGATGCCGAGTATTCCCAAACCATTATTTCTCCCTCTGCCCATTTTTGACTTGTATTATGAGTTGTGAACGTTGACCACACACAATTAAATTCTTTGGTCATGAGCAATGATGTATGCCTACTTGGATAGGTCATCGTGCATGGTAGCCACACCGTGCCAATACATTAAAAAAATCTTTGTACTAGCTAGAAGATACATAGTGTTTTGAAACCATGTTTTCCCCCTCTGACCATTTGTGACTCATGTTATGGGTTGTGAACGTTGACCACCCATATTGAAATTCTTTGCTCATGGTTAGTGACAGATGCCTAGTTTGGTTTATCATTGTACGTGGTTACCACGCGGTGTCACTACGTATTGAAGGTCTTTGTGCTTTCTAGTTGATAGCTAGATTTCCCAAACCATTGTTACCCCCCTCTGACTATCAATGACTCGTGCTGTGAGTTGTCAACGCTGACCACATGAAGTGAAATTCGTTGGTCATGGTCAGTGACATATGCATACTTTGGTTGGTCACTGTGCATGGTAGCCACACTGTGCCACTACATATTTAAGGTATTTGTACTTGCTAGTCAATAACTAGTATTCACAAACGATTATCTTCCACCCTGACCATTTGTGACTCGTGTTATGATTTGTCACAGTTTACCACACTTAGTGACAGTATTTGGTCATGGTCAGTGACATATGCCTACTTTGGTTGGTCATCGTGCATGGTATCCACACCGTGCCACAACTTATTGAAGGTCCTTGTGCTTGCTAGTTGATACCTGGTGTTCCGAAACCATTGTCTCCCCCTTAGACCATTTGTGACTCCTAGTATGAGTTGTCAACGCTGACCACACACGTCGGATTTCTTTGGTCAAAGGTAGTACATATGCCTACTTTGGTCGGTCATTGTGCATGGTAGCCACACCGTGCTTATACTGATTGAAGGTGGCTGTACTTGCTAGTTGAGAACTAATATTCACATACCATTGTTTCCCCCTCTGACCATTTTTTACTTGTGTTATGGTTGGTGAATGTTGACCACCCATATTGAAATTCTTTCATCATGGTCGGTGACATATGCCTAGTTAGGTTGTTTGGTGTGCATAGTAGCCATGCAGTGCCACTACATATTGAAGTTATTTTTCCTTTCTAGTCAATACATAGGGTTTCCAAACCATTGTCTCTCCCTCTGACCATTTGTGACTCGTGTTATGAGTTGTCAATGTTGACCACACATAGTGGACTTCTTCGGTCATAGTCAGTGACATATGCATCCTTTGGTTGGTCACTATGTACGCTAGCCACACCGTGCCACTACTAGTTGAAAATATTTCTACTTGCTAGTTGATAACTAATGTTCCCAACCCATGGTTTCCCCCACTGACCATTTGTGACTCGTGTGATGAGTTTTCAACGTCGATCACACACTGTGAAATCCGTTTGGTCATGGTTTGTGACACATGCCTACTTTGGTTGGTCCTTGTACATGGTTACCACGCCATGTCACTACGTATCGAAGGTCTTTGTCCTTTCTAGCTGATAGCTAGTGTTCCCAAACCGTTGTTAGCCCCTCTGAATATGTGTGACTCGTGTTGTGAGTTGTCAACATAAACAACATGAAGTGAAATTCTTTGGTCATGGTCAGTGACATATGCATACTTTGGTTGGTGACTTTGTATTGTAGCCACACTGTGCCACTACATATTGAAGGTATTTGTACTTGCTAGTCGATAACTAGTATTTAGAAACCATTATCTTCCACTCTGACCATTTGTGACTCGTGTTATGAGCTATCAAAGTTTACCACACATGGTGACATTCTTTTGTCATGGTCATTGACATATGCATACCTTGGTTGGTTATCGTGCATGGTATCCACATCGTGCCACAACGTATTGAAGGTCATTGTGCTGGCTAGTTGATACCTGATGTTCCCAAACAATTGTTTCCCCCTCTAACTATTTGTGACTCGTATTATGAGTTGTCAACGTTGACCACACTCAGCGGATTTCTTTGGTCTAAGGCAGTACATATGCCTACTTTGGTCAGTCGTTGTGCATGGTAGCCACACCGTGCTACTACTGATTGAAGGACGTTGTACTTGCTAGTTGAGAACTGACATTCCCGGACCATTGTTTCCTCCTCTGACCGTGTTATGGTTGGTGAACGTTGACCACCCATATTGAAATTCTTTGGTCATGGTCAGTGACATAAGCCTAGTTTGGTTGTTTGGTGTGCATAGTAGCCACACCGTGCCACTACGTATTGAAGTTATTTTTCCTTTCTAGTCCATGCATAGGGTTCCCAAACCATTGTCTCTCCTTTGACCATTTGTGACTCGTGTTATGAGTTGTCAATGTTGACCACGCATATAGGATTTCTTCGGTCATGGTCAGTGACGTATTCATCCTTTGGTTGGTCACTGTGCACCCTAGCCAAACCGTGCCACTACTTGTTGAAGTTCTTTGTATTTGCTAGTTGACAACTAGTGTTCCCAACCCATTGTTTGCCCCTCTGACCATTTGTGACTCGTGTTATGAGTTTTCAATATTGACCACACACTGTGAAATTTGTTTGGTCATGGTTAGTGACATATGCCTACTTTGGTTTGTCCCTGTACACAGTTACCACGCCGTGTCACTACATATTAAAGGTATTTGTGCTTTCTAGTTAATAGCTAGTGTTCCCAAACCATTGTTATCCCCCTTTGACTATCTGTGACTCGTGTTGTGAGTTGTCAACGCTGACCACATGAAGTGAAAATCGTTTGTCATGATTAGTGACATATGCATACTTTGGTTGGTCACTATGCATGGTAGCCACGCTGTGCCACTACATATTGAAGGTATTTGTACTTGCTACTCGATAACTAGTATTCACGAACAATTGTCTTCCACTCTCACCATTTGTGACTCGTGTTATGAGCTGTTAAAGTTTACCACACTTAGTAACATTATTTGGTCATGGTCAGTGACACATGCCTAGTTTGGTTTGTCACTATACGTGGTTACCACGCCGTGTCACTACGTATTGAAGGTCTTTGTGCTTTCTAGTTGATAGCTAGTGTTCCCAAACCATTGTTACCCCCCTCTGACTATCAGTGACTTGTGTTGTGAGTTGTCAACGCTGACCACATGAAGTGAAATTCGTTGGTCATGGTCAGTGACATATGCATACTCTGGTTGGTCACTGTGCATGGTAGCAACGCTGTGCCACTACATATTGAAGGTATTTGTACTTGCTAGTGGATAGCTAGTATTCACAAACCATTATCTTCCACCCTGACCATTTGTGACTCGTATCATGAGTTGTCAACGTTTACCACACTTAGTGACATTATTTGGTGATGGTCAGTGACATATGCCTACTTTGGTCGGTCATCGTGCATGGTATCCACACCGTGCAACAACTTATTGAAGGTCCTTGTGCTTTCTAGTTGATACCTGGTGTTCCTAAACCACTGTCTCCCCCTCTGAACATTTGTGACTCGTGTTATGAGTTGTCAACGCTGACCACAGACAGCTGATTTCTTTGGTCAAAGGTAGTACATATGCCTACTTTGGTCGGTCATTGTGCATGGTATTCCCACCGTGCTTATACTGATTGAAGGTCGCTGTACTTGCTAGTTGAGAACTGATATTCACTGACCATTTTTTCCCCCTCTGACCGTTTGTGACTCGTGTTATGGTTGGTGAATGTTGACCACCCATATTGAAATTCTTTCATCATGGTCGGAGACATATGCCTGGTTTGGTTGTTTGGTGTGCATAGTAGCCAGACTTTGCCACTACGTATTGAAGTTCTTTGTCCTTCTTAGTCGATACATAGGGTTCCCAAACCATTCTCTCTCCCTCTGACCATTTGTGACTCGTGTTATGAGTTGTCAATGTTGACCATACATAGTGGACTTCTTCGGTCATAGTCAGTGACGTGTCCATCCTTTGGTTGGTCACTGTGCACGCTAGCCACACCGTGCCACTACTTGTTGAAAATATTTCTACTTGCTAGTTGATAAGTAGTGTTCCCAGCCCATGGTTTCCCCCACTGACCATTTGTGACTCGTCTTCCTCGATCTCTTGTCCTCTGCCTCCTCAATCTCATCAGCCGCGTGACTCATCTTCGTCCGCTCCTCATCTCTGCATCATCATCATCTGCGCCGCCTTCGCATCACCTCCTCCTCATCAGCATCGTTCCGCAGCGCACGAGGTTTCGCCCCTGCGCCCACTCCTTCATCAACTGCCTCCTCCGCTTCCACATCGCTTTCTGCTCGGCACAAGGATCCGCCCGATTGCATCGCCTGTTCCACGACAACCTGCGCCCACGCCGAAACTTCCTTCAGCGCACGTGGTTTTGCTCCTGCGCCCAATCTGTATCATCAGCAGCCTCCGCTTTTTTTCATCAGCAATCATCAGTATCTGCAACCAGCACAAGGACTTGCATGAGCTAGCTGCTCGCTTCGCATCAGCATACACGCACGCCAGAAGCAGATTTCTCACGGCGCGTTGGCTCCTGCCTTCCCCTTGCCGTATTATACTCCTCTACTGCACAGCGCACATGGTTTCGCCCCTGCGCCCACTCCATCATCCATCATTCCTCTGTCATCATCCGCTTCCGCTCCGCTCGGCACAAGGATCCGCCCGGTCGCATCGCCCGCTTCGCGTCGACCTACGCCCACGCCAAAAACTTCTACAGCGTACGTGCTTTCACCACTGCTCCCACTCCGCCGAACATCGCTTCCTCAGTCACATCCCACGGAGACCCGCACCCACACCAACTTTGTCTCACTCAGAAACTTTCATTGCCCCTCATGCTCCTCCTTTGTCGCCTTCTATCAGCAACCTCGCAGCCGCCGGCTTCTGCGCTAGTGTTTCCTCCGCAACACCAACAACAGCAGCTCGCAGCGCACCATCCACCCGCCTCCCTGCTGGTCTTCCTCGTGACGCTCCTGGTCGATCTCCTTCCAAACCTTGCGACCCACGGACCCCAAGCTAACACATTCAGCACTTGCATCCGGACTGCAGGAACAAGCAAGTGGCAGTGCCTCCTGCAGAGCAACGGTGTGGGAGCGTCCTCCACTAACACCATTGTCATCTACAGACTCCTCTTCGTGGCCTAACGACCATTGTCGTTTTTTGCCATCCCTACTCCCTTTTACGGCACTGCATAAGCATTCCTCTAGTGACACATCAATCGCCTCTGCTCCTTGCATGTCACGAACAGCGATTTGTCATCGGAATATTCCAATGGCAACCAACCCTTGCACTCACTGTCCATCTGGTATGTCGCCAGTACCAGCACTTCTCCAACCAGCTGAGAGAACAGAAGGACAATGTGACGCATGCGACTGTGTCCCACCTACAAGGAAAGATCCCTCACCCTGCAGTCCAATAGTCTACACGAACCCACGACCAGCTCAATGCTTCGTACAAGATCCTCTACAAGAACTTCAAGGAAGCCCTCCATGTGAATCAACGGTTCCTCTTGACTCGGACACTCAAGACCAAGACGATGACTTTCCTCTAGGACGCTTCTCCGTCGACTGGATGTCTTCCCTACCCAGTCCTCCTCTCAACTCTCTCCACTTTCTTCCAGCCAAACTGCACTCTTGAGTCCTGTCAGTTTATGGGAGGGTGTCAGAATAATTTCCGTAAAACTGACAGGACTCCCACCAGCTGGAAAAGAAATTCTCATTAAACGGTTCAGATCTGGCCTGAACTACCTTGGTCGACATACTAGCCGTTGTCAATGCACTGACCGTTGTCAGCGCCTTAGCCAGTAAAACGGCTATCGGACCGAGTCATCCCCTAATAAACGGTCATCCCGCACGCGCGTCCGGCTAGCGCACAATAAGCCGTTGCTTATTTTGCCTTGCTCTGTTTTGTATGTATACGGAGGATGTTTATTCCCTCTAGTTCACCAGAACAGCTCTATTCATCCTGTTCCCTTTGGTTCCGCGTCTTAGCTGCCGTGTTCTCGCTCTGATCGCATCTCGCTCCCATTGGCTTCTCCTATAACTGTCTCCTCACGACTCTTCACTTCGCCACCCTCAACCTTTGACTTCCACCGCCCTCCTCGTTCCGCTCTCAAGTTCTCTCATCTGCGTTCTGTCTACCTTCGATCTTCAGTTCCTCGCATCCTCTCGCGACCCCGGAACTAACTTCTTGGGCCGGATCTCACCGCTCTGGTTCCGCCACTTCCCTACGTCACTTCTGCCTGGTTACGTGCTTCTGCTTGCTTCTGCTCCTGCCGTCCTCACTCGTTGCATTCTTCAGACAGGACGTGCTGTGTCGCGCCACCCTAACGCTGCCATCGGGTGATAGCAGCTGGGTCCAAACTATCCATCTTGGCGAGAACAAGGTGGGGCACCGACAACTCAAGCCACATCTGAGTATGAAGGAGGAAGTCCTCTTGACTAAAGGCAGTGCCTTGCGCACCAGCCTGGGCAGTGCTGACACAACCACAGCTCACATTGGAGTAAGGAAGTGAAGCTCACGGTCCGTAGGGAGGAAGGGGCCAAACTCCATAGAAAGGGCCTGAAGCACAAATCCCGTCACGGAAATGTAGGCCAGAGGGGCCAAGTCCCTGGCACCCAGCAGCCCCACCCCTCCAAAGGCGGATGGGAGCTCGACCCGTTAACGCGCTGGCATCTGTAGGTCGAAGCTCGTCGATCCCTCTGCAGGTGCCTGACGACCCAGAGGAGCTGGAGCACTACCTCCCACACCTCCATGTCAAATCGGTGCAGCACCGCAAGCCAATGTGTCTCGGGTTGTAGTGCACGCACCTAGAAGTCTACTCGCGGCACCACACAAAAGCGGAGGAGTGTCATCGCTGCCTGCACCTCCTCCATCCTACCCGTTTGTGCCAAGCCACACACTTGCTCCTGAAGCCACCGGTACGCCCACAACACCTGAAAGGACTCAGAGCCGACTGGGCAGCCCAGCACCAAAACCCCGTCATGCCTACATGGGAGCTCAACTAGTGTTCACGGGACCCTCTCCTCCGACTGTTGAATTAGAAGACACTTTTGCGGTTCGATTTGCAAGCCCTGGAGTGCAGTTACCTCAACCATGGCCGCTAACGCACGTCCATACAAGGTGTTGATTTGTGACAAGGTGTTGATTTGCGACAAGGTGTTGATTTGCGAGAGGGTGTTGATTTCCGAGGGAGTGTTGATTTGGAGAAGGGTGTTGATTTACGGCAGGGTGATGATTTGCAACCGGGTGTTGATTTGCAATAGGGTGTTGATTTGTGACAGGGTGTTGATTTGCGACAGGGTCTTGATTTGCAACAGGGTGTTGATTTGCGACAGGGTGTTGATTAGCGACAGGGTTTAGATTTGTGACAGTGTGTTGATTTGCGACAGGGTGTAGATTTGCGACAGAGTGTTGATTTGCGGCAGGGTGTTGATTTGCGACAGGGTGTTGACTTGCAACGGGGTGTTGATTTGCGACAGGGTATTGATTTACAACAACGTGTTGATTTGCAACAGGGTGTTGATTTGTGATTGGGTGTTGATGTGCAACGTGTTGATTTGCGACAAGTTGTTGATTTGCGACAGGGTATTGATTTGCGACAGATAGTTGATTTACGATAGGGTGTTGATTTGTGATAAGGTGTTGATTTGCGATAGGGTGTTGATTTGCAGCAGGGTGTTGACTTGTGACATTGTGTTGATTTGTGACAGTGTGTGAATTTGCAACAGGGTGTTAATTTGCGACAGGATGTTGATTTGTGACAGGGTGTTGATTTGCGACAAGGTGTTGATTTGGGATAGGGTGTTGATTTACGATAGGGTGTTGATTTGCGACAGGGTGTTAATTTGCGACAGGGTGTAGATTTGCGACAGGGTATTGATTTGCGACAGGGTGTGGATTTGTGACAACGTGTGGATTTGCGACAGAGTGTTAATTTGTGTGAGAGTATTGATTTCCTATAGGGTGTTGATTTACAACAAGGTGTTGATTTACAACAATGTCTTGATCTGCGACAGGGTGTTGATTTGCGACAGGTGTAAATTTGGGACAGAGTACTGATTTGCGACAGGGTGTTGATATGTGACAGGGTGTTTGTTTGTAACAAGGTGTTCATTTGCGACAGGATGTTGATTTTGAACAGACAGCTGATTTGCGATAGGGTGTTGATTTGCGACTGGGTGTTGATTTGCGACAGGGTGTTGATTTGCAACAAGGTGTTGATTTGCGACAGGGGACTGATTTGCGACAAGGTGTTGACTTGCAACAGGGTGTTGATTTGCGACAGGGTGTTCATTAGTGATAGGGTGTTGATTTGTGACAGGATATTTATTTGCAACAGGGTATTAACTTACAACAGGGTGTTGATTTACGACAAGATGTTGATTTGCGACATGGTGTTGTTCGCGACAGGGTGCTGATTTGCAACAGGGTGTTGATTTGTGACAGGGTGTTGATTTGCGACAGGGTGTTGATTTGGGACAGGGTGTTGATTTGCGACAGGATGTTGATTTGCGACATGGTGTTGAGTTGCGACACAGTGCTGATTTGCGATAGGGTCTGGATTTGCGAAGAGGTATTGATTAGCGACAGGGTGTTCATTTGCAACAGAATGTTGATTTGCGACAGGGTGTTGAGTTGCGAAAGTGTGTCAATTTTTGACATGGTGTTGATTTGTGACAAGGTGTTGATTTGCGAAGGGTATTGATTTGCGACATGGTGTTGATTTGCGACAAGGTGTTGATTTGCGACAGGGTATTGATTTGCAACAGGGTGTGGAATTATGATAGGGTGTTGATTTGCACCAAGATATTGATTTGCGAGAGGGTGTTGATTTGCGACAGGGTGTTGTAAGTGCGTGTAAGTGCGTGTAAGTGCGTGTAAGTGCGTGTAAGTGCGTGTAAGTGTGTGTAAGTGTGTGTAAATTTTTGTAAGTGCGTGTAAGTGCGTGTAAGAGTATTTAAGTGTGTAAATGTGTGTAAGTATGTGGAAGTGTGTGTAAGCATGTGTAAGCGTGTGTAAGTGCGTGTAAGTACGTGTAAGTGCGTGTAAGTACATGTAAGTACGTGTAAGTGCGTGTAAGTGTGTGTAAGTACGTGAAAGTGCATGTAAGTACGTATGAGTACGTGTAAGCACAAGTAAGTGTTTGTAAGTGCGTGTAAGTGCATGTAAGCACATGTAAGTGCGTGTAAGTGTGTGCAAGTGCTTGTTAGTGTGTGTCAATGCGTGTAAGTTTGTGTAAGTACGTGTAAGTGCGTGTAAGTGCGTGTAAGTGCATGTAAGTGCGTGTAAGTGCGTATAAGTGCGTGTAAGTGCATGAAAGTATGTATAAGTGCGTGTAAGTGCATGTAAGTGCGTGTAAGCTCGTGTAGGTGCGTGTATGTACGTAGGTGCAGGCACCATAGGCATAGGCACAGGCACCATAGGCCCAGGCGCAGGCACCGTAGACGCAAGCGCAAACACCGTAGGCGCAGGCGCAGGCACCGTAGGCGCAGGCGCAAGCACCGTAGGCACAGGCGCAGGCACCGTAGGGGCATGCACAGGCACCGTAGGCGCGACCGCAGGCACTGTAGGTGCAGGCGCAGGCATTGTAGGCACATGCGCAAGCACTGTAGGTGCAGAAGGGCGCAGGCACTGTAGGCGCAGACGCAGGCACCTTATGCGCAGGCATAGGCACCGTAGGCGTAGTTGCAGGCACCGTAGGCGCAGGCGCAGGCACCGTAGGCGCAGGCGCAGGCACCTTAGGCACAGGTGCAGGCACTGTAGGCGCAGGGGCAGGCACAGTAAGCACAGGCGCAGGAAATGTAGGTGCAAGCCCAGGCACCTAGGTGAAGTCGCAGGCACCGCAAGCGCAGGCGCAGGCACCGTAGGCGCATGCGCAGGCACCATAGGCGCAGCCGGAAGCTCCGTAGACGTAAGCACAGGCACCGTAGGCACAAGCGCAGGCACCATAGTCGTAGTTACCATAGGCGCAGGCGCAGGCACGGTAGGCGCAGGCGTAGGCACTGTGTTGAACTGCACCGTCAGAGTACTCTGTGCAGCCTGGCAAGTAATGGTCATGCGGCGACGCAGCATGGGATCGGCACCAACGGGATCAGCAAGGCGACCAGCATAGGGATCAGCGTTGAATGTGCCAACTTCATCCACTAGGTGTGCGGGAGCCGCGTGGATGAGGACGCGGACAGCGCGAGGGACTTTTGCGGAAAGCGGGGTGAAGGAGGATTGGCAGAAGGATCAGGATGGGAGTAATACTCCCAGAGGCGCTTGCCTTGAGCCCATGTGCTGAAGCGCACCTCCCAGGAAGAGAGGGCGAGCTCGCAAGAAAGGATAGGTGGTTGGGAGAAAATGTCATGCTCGTGAGGTGCACCGGGAGCGACAGCAGCGGTAGCAGCAGCAGCAGTGCCAGCAGTAGACGAGGCACCACAACCAGATCCAGTAGTAGAGTTAGCAGCAGCATAGACTGACAAAATAGGCAGACGCTTGAGGACAGAGGCTGCAACTTCATCAGTGAAGGCTGCACAATTGTCCTCTTGGAGCTTGAGGCGATCCTCAGCCTTGCGCTGGGCCTCAAGACATTTAGAACCAGTCACCCCTGATTCATGCACTCATCAAACCGTGTACGATGAAATCAACAATACACATGAAACTACAAAGAAGTTTCCTCACGTTTTTATATCGGGCTATGAAGGTGGTGAGAACCTTCCAATTCACACGCGTTTCAACCTTTCCATGCACTTCTTACTAGAGGTCAATCGAGGACGTAACTAGGAAAATCTACATAAAAACTTTGTGGAGCTTCAATTAACAAAATCTTTTTCATAAGGAAGATTCATACATGTGTGTTTCAATTTCCATTGGAAAAGACATATTTCAAATTGAAAAACGTACACGTCACATATTCATTGTTTTCTGAAAATCTGAGTTTCAATTAACGTCTTCTACAATCAAAATAGGATAAGAATGTTAAATTACCTCTTTCTGGCTACATTATTCTGCAGTGTAAGTGTCCGTGAGCACGTGTAAGTGCATGTAAGTATGTGTAAGTGCGTGTAAGTGTGTGTCAGTGCGTGTAAGTGTGTGTAAGTGCGTGTAAGTTTGTGTAAGTGCGTGTAAGTACGTGTTAGTGCGTGTAAGTGTGTGTAAGTGCGTGTAAGTATGTGTAAGTGCGTGTAAGTGCGTATAGGTACGTGTAAGTGTGTTTAAGTGCGTGTAAGTTTGTGTTATTGCGTGGAAGTACATGTAAGCGCGTGTAAGTGCGTGTAAGTGGATGTAAGTGCGTGTAAGTGCGTGTAAGTATGTATAAGTGTATGTAAGTGCGTGTAAGTTTGTGTAAGTGCGTGTAAGTACGTGTAAATGCGAGTACGTGCGTGTAAGTGCGTGAAAGTGCGTGTCAGTGCGTGTAAGTATGTGTAAGTGCATCTCAGTGCGTGTAAGTTTGTGTAAGTGTGTATAAGTGCGTGTAAGTGCGTGTAAGTGCGTATTAGTGCATGTAAGTGCATGTAAGTACGCGTAAGTGCGGTTTATGTGCGTGTAGTTTTGTTGAAGTTCATGTAAGTGCGTTCAAGAACGTGGAAGTACGTGTAAATGCGTATAAGTGCGTGTAAGTGCGTATAAGTGCGTGTAAATTCGTGTAAGTGCGTGTATGTGCGTGTAAGTACGTGGAAGTGCGTATAAGTGCGTGTTAGTGCGTGTTAGTATGTGTAAGGGTGTATAACTGCATCTAAGTCCATGTAAGTGCGTGTAAGTACATGTCAGTGCATGTAGGTACGTGTAAGTGCGTGTAGGTGCGTGTAAGTGCGAATAAGTGCGTGTAAGAGCATGTAAGTCTGCATTAGTACGTGTAAGTGTATGTAAGTATGTGAAAGTGTGTGTAAGTGCGTATAAGTGTGTGTAGGTGCGTGCAAGTGCGAGCAAGTGCGTGTAAGTGCGTCTAAGTGTGTGTAAGTGCGTGTAAGTACGTGTAAGTACATGTAAGTTCGTGTAAGTATGTGTAAGTATGTGTGAGTGCGTGTAAGTGCGTGTAAGTATGTGTAAGTGCGTGTAAGTGCATGTAAGTGCGTGTAAGTGCGTGTGAGTTTGTGTAAGTGTGTGTACGTAAGTGTAAGTGCGTTTAAGTGCGTGTAAGTGTGTGTAAGTTTGAGTAAGTACATGTAAGTGCATGTAAGTGCGTGTAAGTGCGTGTAAGTGCATGTAAGTACGTGTAAGTTTGTATAAGTATGTGTAACTATGTGTAAGTGTGTGTAAGTGTGTATAAGTGTGTGTCTGTGTGTGTAAGTGTCTGTAAGTGCGAGTAAGTGCATGTAAATGTGTATAAGTGCGTGTAAGTGCGTGTAAGTGCGTGTAAGTGCGTGTAAGTGCATGTAAGTGCGTGTAAGTGCGTGTAAGATTGTGTAAGTGCGTGTAAGGATGCGTAAGTGCAATTAAGTGCGTGTAAGTACATGTAAGTGCGTGTAAGTGCGTGTAAGTGTGTGTAAGTGCATGTAAATGCGTGTAAGTGTGTGTAACTGTGTTTAAGTGTGTGTAAGTGCATGTAAGTGCGTGTAAGTATGTGTAAGTGCGTGTTAGTACGTGTAAGTACGTGTACGTGTGTGTAAGTACGTGGAAGTGCGTGTATGTGTAAGAGTATGTAGGTGCGTGTAAATGCGTGTAAGTGTTTGTGAGTGCGTGTAAATGCATATTAGTGCGTGTAAGTGCGTGTCAATGCGTGTAAGTGTGTGTAAGTTTGTGTAAGTGTATGTAAGTGTGTGTAAGTGCGTGAAAGCGCGTGTAAGTGCGTACAAGTATGTGGAACTATGTGTAAGTATGTGTAAGTGCGTAAAAGTGCGTGTATGTGCGTAAAAGTGCGTGTAAGTGCGTGTATGTGCGTATAGGTACGTGTAAGTGCGTATAAGTGTGTGCAAGTGCGTGTAAGTACATGAAAGTGCGTGTAAGTACGTGTCAGTTAACGTAAGTGCATGTGAGTGCGTGTACATTTGTGTAAGTGTGTGTAAGTGCGTGTAAGTGTGTGTAAGTGCGTGTAAGTGTGTGCAAGTTGTGTAAGTGCGTATAAGTGCGTGTAAGTGCGTAGAAGTGCGTATAAGTGCATGTAACTGCGTGTAAGTGCGTATACGTGTGTGTGAGTTCGTGTAAGTGCATGTAAGTGCATGTAAGTGCGTGTACGTTTGTGTTAGTGTGTGTAAGTGTGTGTAAGTATGTGTAAGTGCGTGTAAGTATGTGTAAGTTTATTTAAGTACGTATATGTGCATATAAGTGTGTGCAAGTACGTGTAAGTGTGTGCAAGTGCGTGTAAGTGCGTGTAAGAATGTGCAAGTGTGTGTAAGTGCGTGAAGTGTGTGTAAGTACGTGTAGGTATGTGAAGGTGTGTGAAAGTTCGTGTAAGTGCGTGTAAGTGCGTATAAGTGCGTGTAAGTATGTGTAGGTGTGTGTAAGTGTATGTAAGTGCGTGTTAGTGTGTGTGTGTGCAAGTGCGTGTAAGTGTATGTAAGTGCGTGTCAGTATGTGTAAGTACGTATAAGTGCGTGTAAGTTCGTGTAAGTGCGTGTAAGTATGTGTAAGTGCGTCTTAGTGCATGTAAGTGCGTATAAGTGCGTGTAAGTGTGTATAAGTGTGTATAAGTGCATGTAAGCTTGTGTAAGTGCGTGTAAGTGTGTCTAAGTACGTGAAAGTATGTGGAAGTGTATGCAAGTATGTGTAAGTGTGTGTTAGTGCGTGTAAGCATGTGTACGTGCGTGTAAGTGCATGTAAGTGCGCGTACGTACATGTAAGTACGTGTAAGTGCGTGTAAGTGCATGTAAGTGTGTGTAAGTGCGTATACGTGTGTTTAAGAGCATGTAAGTGCGTGTTAGTGCGTGTCAGTGCATGTAAGTACGTGAAAGTTTGTGTACGTATGGATAAGTGCGTGGAAGTGTGTGTAAGTGCGTGTCAGTGCGTGTAAGTGCGTGTAAGTTTTTTTTATTGCGTTTAAGTGCATGTAAGTGTGTGCAAGTGCGTGTAAGTGCGTTTAAGTGTGTATAAGTGCTTATAAGTATGTATAAGTGCGTGTAAGTGCATGTAAGTACGTGTAAGTGTGTGTAGGTGCGTGTAGGTGTGTCAAAGTTTGTGTAAGTGCGTGTAAGTGTGTATAGGTATGAATAAGTATGTTCAAGTGCATGTACGTGTGTGTAAGTGTGTGTAAGTATGTGCAAGTGCGTGTAAGTGTGTGTAAGTGCGTGTAAGTACGTATAAATACATGTAAGTGTGTGTAAGTTTGTGTAAGTACGTGTAATTATGTGTAAGTGTGTGTTGTTGCATGTAAGTGCGTACAAGTGCGTGTAAGTGTGTGCAAGTGCCTGTAAGTGCATGTAAGTTCGTCTAAGTGCATATACGTGCGTGTGAGTACGTGTAAGTACGTGGAAGTACGTGTAACTGCGTGTAAGTGTGTGTTAGTGTGTGTAAGTATGTGTAAGTGCGTGTCAGTGCATGCAAGTGCGTGTAAGTACATGTAAGTGCGTGTAAGTGTGTCTAAGTACATGTAAGTGTTTGTGAGTGCGTATAAGTGTGTGTAAGTGCATGTAAGTGCGTATTAGTGCGTGTCAGTGCGTGTAAGTACGTGTCAGTTTGTGTAAGTACGGATAAGTGCGTGTAAGTGTGTTTAAGTTCGTGTAAGTGTGTGTAAGTGCATGTAAGTTTATTTAAGTGCATTTAAGTATATGTAAGTGTGTGCAAGTGCAAGCTAGTGTGTGTAAGTGTGTGTAAGTGCGTATAAGTGTGTGTAAGTGTATGTAAGTGTGTAGAAGTTTGTATAAGTACGTGTAAGTATGTGTATGTGCGTGTTAGTACATGTAAGTGCGTGTACGTGCATGTAGGTGTGAGTAAGTGTTTGTAAGACCGTGTAAGTTCGTGTAAGTGTCAGAAAGTGCATGTAAGTATGCGTAAGTACGTGGAAGTGCGTGTATGTGTGTGCAAGTGTGTGTTAGTGCGTATAAGTATGTATAAGTACGTGTAAGTGCGTGTAAGTGCGTGTAAGAATGTGTAAGTGCGTGTAAGTGCATGTAAGTGTGTGTAAGAGTGTGTTAATGCGTGTAAGTGTGTGTAAGTGCATGTAAGTGCGTGTTTGAGCATATCAGTGCATGTAAGTACGTGTACGTTTGTGTAAGTGTGGGTAAGTGCGTGTAAGTGTGTGTAAGTGCGTGTCAGTGCGTGTAAGTGCGTGTAAGTTCGTGTAAGTGTGGGTAAGTACGTGTAGGTGTGCGTAAGTATGTGTAAGTGCGTGTGAGTTTGTGTAAGTGCGTGTAAGTGTATGTAAGTGTGTGTATGTGCATGTAAGTGTGTGTAAGTGCGTATATGTGTAAGTTCCTGTAAGTGCGTGTAAGTATGTGTAAGTGCGTACAAGTGCGTATAAGTGCGTGTATGTTTGTCGAAGTTTGTGTAAGTGCATGTAAGTGCGTGTAAGTGTGTGTAAGTGCATGTAATTGCATGGAAGTATGGAAGGGCGTGTAAGTGTGTGTAAGTGCTTATGAGTGCGTATACGTTCGTGCAAGTGTGTGTAAGAGCGTGTAATTGCGTGTAAGTGTATGTAAGTGTATGTAAGTGCGTGTAACTGTGTGTAAGTGTGTGTAAGTGTGTGTAAGTATGTGTAAGTATGTATAGGTGCGTGTAAGTATGTGTATGTGCGTGTAAGTATGTGTAAGTGCGTGGAAGTGCGTATAAGTATGTGTAAGTGTGTGTTGGTGCGTGTAAGTGCGTGTAAGTGTGTGTGAGTGTGTGTTTATGTGTATTAGTACGTGTAAGTATGTGTCAGTGTGTGTAAGTGTGTGTAAGTTTGTGTAAGTGTATGTAAGTGCGTATAAGTGCACGAAAGTGCGTGTAAGTGCGTGTAAGTATGTGGAACTGTGTGTAAGTGCGTGTAAGTGCATTTAAGTGCATATAAGTGCGTATTAGTGCGTGTAAGTACATGAAAGTACGTGTAAGTACGTGTAAGTTTACGTAAGTGTGTGTAAGTGAGTATACGTTCATGTAAGTATGTGTAAGTGCGTGTAAGTGCTTGTATGTGTGTGTAAGTTTGTGCAAGTCGTGTAAGTGTACGTAAGTGCGTGTAAGTACGTGGAAGTACGTATAAGTGCATGTAAGTGCGTGTAAGTACGTGTAAGTGTGTGTGAGTTTGTGTAAGTGCATGTAAGTGCATGTAAGTGCGTTTACGTTCGTGTAAGTGTGTGTAAGTGCGTGTAAGTTTATGTTTGTGTAAGTGCATGTAAGTTTACGTTTGTGTAAGTGTGTGTAAGTGCGTGTAAGTTTACGTTTGTGTAAGTTTGTAAAAGTATGTGTAAGTACGTGTAAGTGCGTGTAAGTTTATTTAAGTACGTATAAGTGCATGTAAGTGCGGCAAGTACGTGATAGTGTGTGTTAGTGTGTGCAAGTGCATGTAAGTATGTGCAAGTGCGTGTAAGTGTGTATAAGTTCATGTAAGTGCGTGTAGGTACGTGTAGGTGTGTGAAAGTTTGTGTAAGTTGGTGTAAGTGCGTATAAGTGCGTGTAAGTATGTGTAAGTGCGTGTAAGTGCATGTAAGTGCGTTTAAGTGTGTGTAAGTGTGTGCAAGTGCGTGTAAGTGTGTGTAAGTGCGTGTAAGTACGTGTAAGTATGTGTAAGTGCGTGTAAGTTCGTGTAAGTGTTTGTAAGTATGTGTAACTATATGTTAGTGCATGTAAGTGTGTATAAGTACGTGTAAGTGCGTGTAAGTGCGTGTAAGTGCGTGTAAGTGCGTGTAAGTACGTGAAAGTACGTGGAAGTGAGTGTAAGTGCATGTAAGTGTGTGTTAGAGTGTGTAAGCATGTGTAAGTGCGTGTAAGTGCATGTAAGTGCGTGTAAGAACATGTAAGTACGTGTAAGTGCGTTTAAGTGCATGTAAGTGTGTGTAAGTGCATATACATGTGTGTAAGTGTGTATACGTGTGTGGAAGTGCATGTAAGTGCGTGTTAGTGCGTGTCATTGCGTTTAAGTGGGTGTAAATTTGTGTACATGTGGCTAAGTGTGTGTAAGTGTGTGTAAGTATGTGTTAGTGCGTGTAAGTACGTGTAAGTGCGTGTAAGTATATATAAGTCGGTGTACGTGCGTGTAGGTGTGTGTTGGTGTGTCAAAGTTTGTGCAAGTGTGTGTAAGTTCGTATAAGTGCATGTAAGTATATGTAAGTGTGTGTAAGTGCATGTAAGTGCGTGTAGCTACATGTAAGTGTGTGCAAGTGCGTATAACTGTGTGTAAGTACGTGTAAATATGTTTAAGTACGTGTAAGTGCGTATAAGTTTGTGTAAGTGCGTGTAAGTATGTATGAGTGCGTGTTAGTGCATGTATGTGCGTATAAGTGCGTGTAAGTGTGTGTTAGTGCGTGTAAGTGCATGTAAGTTTGTGTAAGTACGTGTAAGTGCGTGTAAGTGCGTGTAAGTACGTGTAAGTACGTGGAAGTGCGTGGAAGTGCATATAAGTGAGTGTTAGTGCGTGTAGGTATGTGTAAGTACGTGTAAGTGCATGTACGTGCGTGTTAGTACATGTAAGTGCGTGTAAGTGTGTGTAAGTACATGTAAGTGTGTGTAAGTGCGTATAAGTGTGTGTAAGTGCATGTAAGTACATGTTAGTACGTGTCTGTGCGTGTAAGTACGTGTAAGTTTGTGTAAGTGTGGGTTAGTGCGTGTAAGTGTGTGTAAGTGCATGTCAGTGCGTGTTAGTGCGTGAATGTTTTTTTAAGTGCGTTTAAGTGCATGTAAGTGTGTGCAAGTGCATGTAAGTATGTGTAAGTGCGTGTAAGTACGTGTAAGTATGTGTAAGTGCGTGTAAGTCCGTGTAATTACATGTAAGTGCATGTAGGTGTGTGTAGGTGTGTCAAAGTTTGTGTAAGTGCGTGTAAGTGCGTATAAGTGCGTGTGAGTAAGTGTAAGTACGTGTAAGTGCATGTAAGTGCGTGTACGTGCATGTAAGTGGATCCAAGTACGTGTAAGTGTGTGTAAGTGCATGTAAGTGCGTGTAAGTACGTGTAAGTGCGTGTAAGTTTGTGTAAATGTGTGTTAGTATGTGCCAGTGCATGTTAGTGCATTTAAGTTCATGTAAGTGCATGTAGGTGTGAGTAAGTGCGTGTAAGTGCGTGTAAGTTCTTGTAAGCATATGTAAGTGTGTGTAAGTACGTGTAAGCATGTGGAAGTGTGTGTAAGTATGTGCAAGTGTGCGTTAGTGCGTGTAAGTATGTGTAGGTACGTGTAAGTGCGTGCAAGCGCGTGTAAGTACGTGTAAGTGCGTGTAATTGCATGTAAGTGTGTGTAAGTGTGTGTAAGTGTGTGTAAGTGTGTGTAAGTGCATGTAAGTGCGTGTTAGTGTGTGTCAGTGTGTGTAAGTGCGTGTACGTTTGTGTAAGTATGGGTATGTGTGTGTAAGTGTGTCTAAGTGCGTGTCAGTGCGTGTAAGTGTGTGTAATTTTGTGTAAGTATGGGTAAGTATGTGTAGGTGCGCGTAAGTACGTGTAAGTGCGTGTAAGTTTGTGTAAGTGCTTGTAAGTGCATGTAAGTGTGCGTATGTGCGTGTAAGTGCGTGTAACTGCCTATAAGTATGTGTAAGTTTGTGTAAGTGCGTGTAAGTATGTGTAAGTGCGTGTAAGTGCGTATAAGTGCGTGTAACTACGTGTAAGTTTGTCTAAGTGTGTATAAGTACATGTAAGTACGTGTAAGTGCGTGTAAGTGCATTCAAGTGCATGGAAGTGTGGAAGGGCGTGTAAGTGTGTGTAAGTGCATATAAGTGCGTATATGTTCGTGCAAATGCGTGTAAGTGCGTGTAAGTGATTGTAAGTGCGCGTAAATGCGTGACAGTGAATGTAAGTGCGTGTAAGTTCATGTAAGTGCGTGTAAGTGCGTGTAATTGCGTGTTAGTGCGTGTAAGTGCGTGTAAGTGCGTGTAAGTTTGGTTTCTGTGCGTGTAGTTTTGTGTAAGTTCGTGTAAGTGCGTTCAAGTGTGTACAAGTGTGTGTAAGTGTATGTAAGTGCATGTTAGTGTGTGTTAGTGCATGTAAGCTTCTATAACTGTGTCTAAGTACGTGTAAGTGTGTGTAAGTGCGTGTAAGTGCATGTAGGTGCGTGTAAGTATGTATAAGTGCGTGTAAGTATGTGTAAGTACGTGTAAGTGTGTGTAAGTTTGTGTTAGTAGGTGTAAGTGTGTGTATGTGTAAGTGCGTGTAAGTGCGTGTAAGTACATGAAAGTGTGTGTAAGTGTGTGTAAGTGCATGTTAGTGCATGTTAGTGCGTGCAAGTATGTGTAACTATGTCTAAGTGAATGAAAGTACGTGTAAGTGCGTGTAATTGCGTGTAGGTGCGTGTAAGTGTGTTTAAGTACATGTAATTTCGTGTAAGTACGTGTAAGTGCATGTAAGTTTGTGTAAGTGCGTGTAAGTGCGTGTAAGTGTGTGTAGGTGCGTGTAAGTGCATGTAAGTACGTGTAAGTACGTGTAAGTACGTGTAATTGCCAGTAAGTGTGTGTAAGTGTGTGTAAGTGCATGTAAGTACGTGTAAGTTTGTGTAAGTGCGTGTAACTATGTGTAAGAACGTGTAAGTGCATGTAAGTGTGTGTTAGTGTGTGTAAGTGTGTGTAAGTGTGTGTAAGTGTGTGTAAGTGCGTGTATGTGTGTGTAAGTATGTGTAAGTGCGTATAAGTGCGTGTAAGTGCGTATACATTAGTGTAAGTGCATGTAAGGATGTGTAAGTGTGTGTAAGTTCGTGCAAGTACATGTAAGTGCGTGTAAGTGTGTGTAAGTGCGTGTAAGTACATGTAAGTGCATGTAAGTGTATGTAACTATGTGTAAGTACATGTAAGTGCGTGTAAGTGCGTGTAAGCATGTGTAAGTGCGTGTAAGTCCGTGTAAGTGCGTGTAAGTGCGTGTCAGTGCGTGTAAGTGCGTTTAAGTGCGTGTAAGTGTGTATAAGTGCGTGTAAGTACGTGTAAGTGCGTGAAAGTGCGTGTTATTGTGTGTAAGTGTGTGAAAGTTTGTGTAAGTGCGTGTAAGTGCGTGTAAGTGCGTGTAAGTACGTTTAAGTATGTGTAAGTGCGTGGAAGGGTATGTAAGTGCGTGTAAATGTGTATAAGTGCGTGTAAGTACGTATAGGTGCGTATAAGTGCGTGTAAGTGCGTGTAAGTACGTATAAGTGTGTGCAAGTCGTGTAAGTGCGTGTAATTGCGTGTAAGTGTGTGTGAGTTTGTGTATGTACATGTAAGTACGTGTAATTGCGTGTAAGTTTGTGTAAGTGTGTGTAAGTGTGTGTAAGTGCGTGTACGTGTATGTAAGTGTTTGTACGTTTGTTTAAGTGCATGTAAGTGCATGTAAGTGTGTACAAGTGCGTGTAAGTGCGTGTAAGTGTGTGTAAGTACGTGTAAGTGCATATAAGTACGTGTAAGTACGTGTAAGTACGTGTAGGTGCGTGTAGAAACGTGAAAGTTCATGTAAGTGCGTGTAAGTACGTATAAGTACGTGTAAGTGCGTGTAAGTGTGTGTAAGTGCATGTAAGTGCGTCGAAGTGTGTGTAAGTGCGTGTAAGTATGTGTAAGTACGTGAAAGTTTGTGTAAGTACGTGTAAGTATGTGTAAGTGCATGTTAGTGCATGTAAGTGCATGTAAGTACGTGTAAGTGCGTGTAAGTGCGTGTAAGTACGTGTAAGTACGTGTAAGTGTGTGTAAGTGTGTTTAAGTACGTGGAAGTGCGTGTAAGTGCGTGTAAGTGTGTGTTAGTACGTGTAAGTGCGTGTAAGTGCGTGTAAGTGCGTGTAAGTGCGTGTAAGTGCGTGTAAGTATGTGTAAGTGTGTGTAAGTGCGTGTAAGTGTATATAAGTGCATGTAAGTACGTGTTAATGCGTGTAAGTGCGTGTAAGTACGTGTAAGTGTGTATACGTGCGTGTAAGTGTGTATAGGTTCGTGTAAGTGCATGTAAGGACGTGTAAGTGTGTGTAAGTATGTGTAAGTACGTGTAAGTACGTGTAAGTGCGTGTAAGTACGTATAAGTGCATGTAAGTGCGTGTAAGTGTATGTAATTGTGTGTAAGTACGTGTAAGTGCGTGTAAGTGCGTGTAAGTATGTTTAAGTGCGTGTAAGTCCGTGTAAGTGCGTGTAAGTGCGTGTCAGTGCGTGTTAGTGCGTGTAAGTGCGTGTAAGTGCGTGTAAGTACGTGTAAGTATGTGTAAGTTCGTGTAAGTGCGTGTAAGTGCATGTAAGTGTGTGTAAGTGCAAGTGAGTGTTTGTAAATGTGTGTTAGTGCGTGTAAGTGCGTGTCAGCGCGTGTAAGTGTGTGTAAGTTCGTGTAAGTGTGTGTAAGTACGTTTAAGTGCGTGAAAGTGCATGTTATTGCGAATATGTACGTGGAAGTTTGTGTAAGTGTGTGTAAGTGCGTGTAAGTGTATGTAAGTGCGTATAAGTACGTGTAAGTGCGTGGAAGTACGTGTAAGTACGTGTAAGTACGTTTAAGTGCGTGTAAGTGCGTGTAAGTACGTGTAAGTGCGTATAAATGCATATAAGTGCGTGTATGTGTGTGTAAGTGCATGTAAGTGCGCGTAAGTGCGTGTAAGTTTGCGTAAGGGCGTGTAAATACTTGTACATTTGTGTAAGTGTGTGTAAGTACGTGTAAGTGCGTGTAAGTGCGTGCAAGTCGTGTAAGTACGTGTAAGTGCGTGTAAGTACGTGGAAGTGTATGTAGGTACGTGTAAGTGCATATAAGTTCGTGTAAGTGCGGGTATGTGGGTGTAAGATAATGTAATTGCGTGACAGTGCTTGTAAGTACATGTAAGTTCGTGTAAGTGCGGGAAAGTGCATGTAGGTGTGTGTAAGTGCCTGTAAGTGCCTGTAAGTTTGTGTAAGTGCGTGTAAGAGTGTGTAAGTGCGTATAAGCACGTGTAAGTACGTGTAAGTGCGTGTAAGTGCGTGTAAGTACGTGTAAGTGCGTGTAGGTGTGTGTAAGTGCGTGTAAGTGTGTGTAAGTGCCTATACTACGTGTAAGTGCGTGTCATTTCGTCTAAGTGTGTGTAAGTGTGTGTAAGTGTGTTTAAGTACGTGTAAGTGCGTGGAAGTGTGGAAGGACGTGTAAGTGTGTGTAAGTGCGTGTTAGTGCGTGTAAGTTCGTCCAAGTGCGTGTACGTGAGTGTAAAAGCGTGTAAGTGCATGTAAATGCGTGTCAATACGTATAAGTGTGTGTAAGTTTGTATAAGTGCGGGTAAGTGTGTGTAAGTGTGTGATAGTGCATGCAAGTGTATGTCAGTGTATGTAAGTGTGTGTAAGTGCGTGTATGAGCGTGTATGTGTGTGTAAGTACGTGTAAGTACATGTAAGTGCGTAAAAGTGTATAAAAGTACGTGTAAGTACGTGCAAGTACATGTAAGTACGTGTAAGTTTGCGCAAGTACGTGTACGTTTGTGTAAGTGTGTGTAAGTGGGTGTTGTTATGTGTATGTGCGTGTAAGTTCATGTAAGTACGTGTAAGTGCGTGTAAGTGCATGTAAGTGTGCGTAAGTGCATGTATGTGCGTGTAAGTGTGTGTAAGTACGTGTAAGTGCATGTAAGTACGTGTAAGTACACGTAAGTGCGTGTAAGTGCGTGTAAGTGCGTGTAAGTGTGTATAAGTTCATGTAAGTATGTGCAAGTTATGTATGTGCGTGTAAGTGTGTATACGTGCGTGTAAGTACATGTACATGCATCTTAGATTGTATAAGTGCGTGTAAGTGCGTGTAAGTGCACGTAAGTGTGTGTAAGTGCGTGTAAGTGCGTAACAGTGCGTAAACGTGCGTGTAAGTGCGTATACGTTCGTGTAAGTGTGTGTGAGTATGTGTAATTGCGTGTAAGTGCGTGTAGGTTCTAATAAGTGCGTGGAAGTGCGCATAAGTGTGTGTAAGTGCGTGTAAGTGCATGTAAGTGTGTGTAAGTGTGTGTAAGTACGTGTAAGTGCGTGTAAGTGCATGTAAGTGCGTGTAAGTATGTGTAAGTGCGTGTAAGTACGTGTAAGTGTGTAAGTGCGTGTAAGTACATGTAAGTACATGTAGGTGCGTGTAAGTATGTGTAAGTGTGTGAAAGTGCATGTAAGTGCGTGTAAGTGTGTGTAAGTATGTATTAGTGCGTGTGAGTGCGTGTAAGTGCGTGTAAGTGCCTGTAAGTGCGTTTAAGTGTGTGTAAGTGCGTGTAGATATGTGGAAGTGTGGAAAAGTGTGTTTAAGTATGTGCAAGTAAGTGTAAGTGCGTGTAAGTGCATGTAAGTGTGTACAAGTCGTGTAAGTGCATATAATTGTGTGTAAGTGCATGGAAGTGTGTGTAAGTGCGTGTAAGTGCGTGTAAGTACGTGTAAGTGTGTGTGAGTTTGTGTAAGTGCATGTTAGTACGTGTAAGTGCGTGTAAGTTTGTGTAAGTGTGTGTAAGTGCGTGTAAGTGTGTGTAAGTACGTGTAAGTATGCGTAAGTTTTTTGAAGTATGTGTAAGTACATGTAAGTGTGTGCAAGTGCGTGTAAGTGCATGTAAGTACGTATAAGTGCGTGTAAGTGTGTGTAAGTGTGTGTAAATGTGTGTAAGTGTGTATAAGTACATGTAAGTGTGTGTAGGTGCGTGTAGGTGCATGAAAGTTTGTGTAAGTGTGTGTAAGTGCGTATAAGTACATGTAAGTGCGTGTAAGTACGTGTAAGTGCATGTAAATGCGTGTAAGTGCGTGTGAGTATATGCGAGTGCGTGTAAGTGCATGTAAGTGCGTGTAAGTGCGTGTAAGTACGTGTATGTGTGTGTAAGTTTGTGTAAGTGCATTTAAGTATGTGGAAGTGCGTGTAAGTGCATGTAAGTGCGTGTAAGTGCGTGAAAGTGCGTGTAAGTGTGTGTAAGTGCGTGTAAGTGCATGTAAGTACATGTAGGTGCGTGAAGCTATGTGTAAGTGTGTGAAAGTGCATGTAAGTATGTGTAAGTGCGTGTAAGTGTGTGTAACTATTTATTAGTGCGTGTAAGTGCGTGTAAGTGCGCGTAAGTGCGTGTAAGTGCGTGTAAGTGTGTGTAAGTGCATGTACGTTTGTGTAAGTGCGTGTAAGTGCGTGTAAGTGCGTGTAAGTATGTATAAGTGTGTGTAAATCGTGTAAGTGTGTGTAAGTGTGTGTAAGTACGTGTAAGTGTGTGTAAGTGTGTGGACGTGTGGAAGGGCGTGTAAGTGCATGTAAGTACGTGTAAGCACCTGTAAGTTTATGCAAGTGCGTGTCAGTGCGTATAAATGCATGTAAGTGCGTGTAGATGCGCGTCAGTGCGTGTAAGTGTGTGTAGGTTTGTGTAAGTGTGGGTAACTGTGTGTAAGTGTGTGTAAGTGTGTGTAAGTGTGTTTAAGTGCGTGTAAGTGCGTGTAAGTGTGTGTAAGTGTGTGTAAGTGTGTGTATGTGCGTATAAGTGTGTGTAACTGTGTGTATGTATGTGTAAGTGCGTATAAGTTCATGTGAGTGCATGTAAGTGTGTGTGTGTGCATGAAAGTTTGTGTAAGTGTGTATAAGCACGTGTAAGTACGTAAAAGTGTGAAAAAGTGCGTGTTTGTGTGTGTAAGTGCTTGTTAGTACGTGTAAGTTGGCATAAGTACGTGTACGTTCATGTAAGTGTGTGTAAGTATGTGTAATTACGTCTAAGTGCGTGTAAGTTCGTGTAAGTGCGTGTAAGTGCATGCAAGTACATGTAAGTGTGCGTAAGTGTGTGTAAGTGTGTGTAAGTGAGTGTAAGTGCGTGTAAGTTCCTGTAAGTGCGTGGAAGTGTATGTAAGTACGTGTAAGTATGTGTAAGTGTGTGTAAGTGCGTGTAAGTGCATGTAAGTGTGTGTAAGTACGTGTAAGTGCGTGTAAGTATGTGTAAGTGCATATATGTATGTGTAAGTGTGGGTAAGTGCGTGTAAGTACATATACGTGCGTGTTAGTTTGTGTAAGTACGTGTAAGTGTGTATAAGTGCATATATGTGCGTGTAAGTGTGTGTGAGTGTGTACAAAAGCGTAAAAATGTGTGTAAGTGGGTGTAAGTGCGTGTAAGTGTGTGTAAGTTCATGTAAGTGCGTGTAAGTTCGTGTAAGTATGTGTAAGTACGTGTAAGTGCGTGTAAGTGCGTGTAAGTTCTTGTAAGTGCATGTAAGTGCGTGTAAGTGCATGTTAGTATGCGTAAGTGCGTGTAAGCACGTGTAAGTACGTGTAAGTGTGTGTAAGTACGTGTACGTTTGCAAAAGTACATGGAAGTACGCATAAGTGTGTGTAAGTGCATGTAAGTGCGTGTATGTGCGTGTAAGTGCGTGTAAGTGTGTATAAGTGCGTGTAAGTGCGTCTAAGTGTGTGTAAGTGCGTGTAAGTACGTATAAGTACGTATAAGTGGGTGTAAGTACACGTAAGTGCATATAGGTGTGTGTAGGTACATGTAAGCGTGTGAAAGTGCATGTAAGCATGAGTAAGTGTGTGTACGTGTGCGTAAGTGTGTGTAAGTGTTTTAAGTGCACGTAAGTACGTGTAAAAGTGTGTGAGTGCGTGGAAGTGTGTGTAAGTGTGTGTAAGTGTGTGCAAGTACGTGTAAGTGCGTGTAAGTTTGTGTAAGTGCGTGTAAGTGTGTGTAAGTACATGAAAGTGCGTGTATGAGCGTGTAAGTACGTGTAAGTACGTGTACGTACGTGAAAGTCTGTGCAAGTGCGTGTAAGTATGTGTAAGTGCGTGTACGTGTGTGTAAGTGCATGTGAGTGCCCGTACGTTCGTGTAAGTATGTGTAAGTGCATGTAAGTGCGTGTAAGTTCGTCTAGGTTTGTGTAAGTATGTGAAAGTGCGTGTAAGTGCATATAAGTGCGTGTAGGTGCATGTGAGTGTGTGTAAGTGCGTGTAATGGCGTGGGAGTACATGTATGTGCACGTAAGTGTGTATAAGTGCGTGTAAGTTTGTGTAAGTGCTATGTTTATGTGTAAGTGCATGTTAGTGCATGTAAGTGTGTGTAAGTGCGTTGAGGTGCGTTCATGTTTATGTAAGTACGTATAAGTGCGTGTAAGTGTGTGTCAGTTCGTGTAAGTACGTGTAAGTACGTGTAAGTGCGTGTAAGTGCATGTGAGGGCATGTAAGTGCGTGCAAGTGCATCTAAGTGCATCTAAGTGCATGTAAGTGCGTATAAGTACATGTAAGTGTGTGTAAGTCTGTGTAAGCACGTGTAAGTATGTGTTAGTATGTGTATGTGCGTGTAAGTTTGTTAAAGTGCGGGTATGTACGTGTAAGTGTGTGTAAGTGCATGTAATTGCGTGTTAGTACATATAACTGCGTGTAAGTGCATGTAAGTGCATGTAAGTGTGTGTATGTGTTTGTAAGTGCGTATAAGTGCTTGTAAGTATTTGTAAGTTCGTGTAAGTATGTGTAAGTGTGTGTAATTGTGTGTAAGTGCATGTAAGTATGTGTAAGTGCGTGTATGTGCGTGTAAGTACGTGTAAGTGCGTGTAAGTGTGTGTAAGTGCATGTAAGTGTGTGTAAGTACGTGTAAGTGCATGGAAGTACGTGGAAGTGTGTGTAAGTGCGTGGAAGTACATGTTAGTGCGTGTAAGTGCGTATAAGTACGTGTAAGTGCGTGTGTAAGTGCGTGTAAGTATGTGTAAGTTCGTGTAAATGTGTGTAAGAGTGTGTAAGTGTGTGTAAGTGCATGTAAGTGTGTGTAAGTATGTGTAAGTGTGTTTAAGTGTGTGTAAATGCATGTAAGTGCGTCCAAGTATGTGTAAGTGCGTGTAAGTGCGTGTAAATGTGTGTAAGTGTGTGTAAGTGTGTGTGAGTGCGTGTCAGTGTGTGTAAGTAGGTGTAGGTGCAAGTAGGTGCGTATAGGTGTGTCATTGTTTGTGTATGTATGTGTAAGTGCATTTTAGTGCGTGTAAGTGTGTGTAAGTACGTGTATGTGCGTATAAGTTTGTGCAAGTGCGTGAAAGTGGGTGTAAGTACGTGTAAATGTGTGTAAGTGCGTGTAAGTGCGTATAAGTTCATATATGTAAGTACGTGTGAGTGCGTGTAAGTGGGTGTCAGTACGTGTAAGTGTGTGTAAGTGCGTGTAAGTGCGTGTAAGTGCATGTAAGTATGTGTAAGTGTGTGTAACTGCGTGTAAGTGCATGTAAGTGTGTGTAAGTCCGTATGAGTGCGTGTAAGTATATGTCAGTGTGCATAAGTGCGTGCAAGTGCGTGTAAATGCGTGTAAGTGCGTGTAAGTATGTGTAAGTGTGTGTAAGTGTGTGTAAGTGCGTGTAAGTACGTGTAAGTACGTGTAAGTGCGTGTAAGTGCGTGTAAGTGCGTGTCAGTGAGTGGAAGTGCATGTATGTTCGTGTAAGCACAGATAAGTGTGTGTAGGTGCGTGTAAGTATGTGTAATTATGGGTAAGTGTGTGTAGGTGCGTGTAAGTACGTGTAAGTGCGTGTAAGTACGTGTAAGTGCGTACAAGTGCGTGTGAGTGTGTGTAAGTGCGTGTAAGTGTGTGTAAGTGCGTATAAGTACGTGTAAGTGCGTGGAAGAATGGTAGTACGTGTAAGTGTGTGTAAGTACATGCTAGTGCGTGCAAGTGTGTGTAAATGTGTGTAAATTCGCGTAAGTGCGTGTACGTTCGTGTAAGTGTGTATAAGTGTGTATAATTGCATGTAAGTGTGTGTACGTTTGTGTAAGTGCGTGTAACTTCATCTAAGTACATGTAAGTGTGTGTAACTGTGTGTAAGTGCGTGTACGTGTGTGTAAGTGCGTGTATGTGCGTGTAAGTTCATGCAAGTGCGTGGAAGTGTGCGTAAGTGTGTGTAAGTGCATATAAGTACGTGTAAGTACGTGTAAGTGTGTGTAAGTGTGTGTAAGTACGTGTGAGTGTGTGTAATTGCGTGTATGTGTGTGTAAGTGCATACAAGTGTGTCTAATTGCATGTAAGTGCGTGTAAGTACGTAAAGTGCATAAAAGTGCGTGTAAGTGTGTGTAAGTACGAGTAAGTGCGTGTAAGTGTGTGTAAGTTTGCATAAGTACGTGTTCGTTTGTGTAAGTGTGTGTAAGTGTGTGTAATTATGTGTACGTGTGTGTAAGTTCTCTTTAGTGCGTGTAAGTGTATGTAGGTGCATGTAAGTGTGCGTAAGTGCGTGTAAGTGCGTGTAAGTGCGTGTAAGTTCGTGTAAGTACGTGGAAGTGTGTGAAAGTGCGTGTTAGTATGTGAAAGTGCATGTATGTGCGTGTAAGTGCGTGTAAGTACGTATAAGTGCGTGTAAGTGCGTGTAAGTGTACATAAGTGCATATAGGTGTATGTAGGTGCGTGTAAGTGTGTGAGAGTGCGTGTAAGTGTGTGTAAGTGCGTATAAGTATGTGTAAGTACATGTTAGTATGTGTAAGTGCATGTAAGTGTGTGTAAGTCCGTGTAAGTGCATGTAAGTGTGTGTAAGTATGTGTAGGTACATGGAAGTGTATGACATTGCGTGTAAGTGTATGTAAGTGCATGTAAGCTCGTGTAGGTGCGTGGAAGTACATGTCAGTGCGTGTAAGTGTGTGTAAGTGTGTGTAAGTGCGTGGAAGTGCGTGTATGTTTGTGTAAGTGCATGTCAGTACATGTAATTGTGTGTAAGTGTGTCTATGTGCGTGTAAGTCTGCGAAAGTGCGTTAAAGTACGTGTAAGTGCGTGTAAGTGTGTGTAAGCACGTGTAATGGCATGTAAGTGCGTGTAAGTACGTCTAAGTGCGTGAACGTATGCATAAGTGTGTGTAAGTGCGTGTACGTTTGTGTAAGTACGTATACGTATGTGTAAGTGCATGTTAGTGCATGTAAGTAATTGTAAGTGCGTTTAAGTGCGTTCACATTTATGTAAGTACGTGTAAGTTTGTGTAAGTGTGTGTAAGTACATGTAAGTGCATATACGTGCGTATAAGTGCGTGTAAGTACGTGTAAGTGTGTGTAAGTGCATGTAAGCGCGTGTAACACGTGGAAGTACGTATAAGTGTGTGTAAGTATGTGTAAGTTTGTGTAAGTGAGTGTAAGTGCGCGTAAGTGCATGTAAGTGCGTGTAAGTGCGTGTAAGTATGTGTAGGTACGTGTAAGTACGTGTAAGTACGTGTAAGAGCGTGTAAGTGCGTGTAAGTGTATGTACGTGTGTCTAAGTACATGGAAGTGGGTAGAAGTACGTGTAAGTGCGTGGAAGTGTATGTAAGTACGTGTAAGTACGTGTAAGTGCATATAAGTGCGTGTAAGTTCGTGTAAGTGCATGTAAGTGCATGTAAGTGCGTGTAAGTGTGTGTGAGTTTGTTTAAGTGCGTGTAAGTGCGTGTAAGTGCGTGTACGTACGTGTAAGTGCGTGTGAGTGCGTGTAAGTGCATGTAAGTTCATGGAAGTGCTAGTAAGTGCGTGTAGGTACATTTAGGTGCGTGTAGGTGCGTGAAAGTTTGTGTAAGTGTGTGTAAGTGCGTATACGTGCGTGTAAGTACATGTAATTGCGTGTAAGTGCGTGTAAGTACGTGTAAGTGTGTGCAAGTGTGTATAAGTGCATGGAAGTGCGTGTAAGTACGTGTAAGTGCGTGTAAGTGCGTGTAAGTTCATGTGAGTGTGTGTAATTATGTGTAAGTGCATATTAGTGCATCCAAGTACGTGTAAGTGCGTGTAACTGCATGTAAGTGCATGTAAGTGTGTGAAAGTTTGTGGATGTACGTGGAAGTGCGTGTAAGTGTGTGCAAGTGCGTGGAAGTGCGTGTAAGTGCGTGTAAGTGTGTGTAAGTATGTGTATGTGCGTGTAAGTAGGTGTAAGTGCGTGTAAGTGTGTGTAAGTGCGTGTAAGTGTGTGTACGTAGGTGTAAGTGCGTGTCAGTGTGTTTTACTTCGTGTAAGTGTGTGTAAGTTCTTGTAAGTGGGGGTAAGTGTGTGTAATTGCGTGTAAGAACGTGTCAGTGTGTGTAAGTGCGTGTCAAATTGTGTAAGTGTTGATAAGTGCGTGTAGGTGCGTCGAAGTGCATGTAAGTGTGTGTAAGTGTGCGGAAGTATATCTATATGCGTGTAAGTACGTGTAAGTGCGTGTAAGTGTGCGTAAGTGTGTGTAAGTGCGTGTAAGTGCGTGTAAGTGCGTGTAAGTGCGTGTATGTGCGTTTAAGTACGTATAAGTGCGTGTAGGTGCATGTAAATTCGTGGAAGTGTGTGGAAATACGTGTAAGTGTGTGGAAGTCCATGTAAGTACGTGTAAGTGTGTGTAAGTGCGTGTAAGTGCGTGTAAGTGTGTGTAAGTGTGTATAAGTGCGTGTAAGTGTGTGTAAGTGCGTGTAAGTACGTGTAAGTATGTGAAAGTACGTGTAAGTGTGTGTAGGTGTGTGCAGGTACATGAAAGTTCATGTAAGTGCGTGTAAGTGCGTGTAAGTGCGTGTAAATGCGTGTAAGTGTGTGCAAGTGTGTATAAGTGCCTGTAAGTGCGTGGAAGTGCGTGTAAGAACGTGTAAGTGCGTGTAAGTTTGTGTAAGTACGTGTAAGTATGAGTAAGTGTGTGTTAGTGCATGTATGTGCGTATAAGTGCATGTAACTGTGTGTAAGTATGTGTAAGTGTGTGTAAGTTCGTATAAGTGCGTGTAAGTGAATGTAAGTGCGTATAAGTGCGTGGATATGTGTGTAAGTGCATATAAGTGTGTGTAAGTGTGTGCAAGTGCGTGCAAGTGCGATTAAGTACGGTCAAGTGTATGTAAGTGCGTGTATAAATGCATGTAAGTGCGTGTATAAATGCATGTAAGTGCGTGGAAATGTGTGTAAGTGCATGTAAGTGCGTGTAAGCGTGTGTAAGTGTGTGTAAGTGTATGTTAGTACGTGTAAGTACGTGTCAGTTTTTTTTAGTGTGTGTAAGTACGTGTAAGTTCGTGTATCTGCGAGTATGTGCATGAGAGTGCGTATAAGTGTGAGTCAGTGCGTGTAAGTGCGTGTAGCTTTGTGTAAGTACGGGTAAGTGCGTGTAGGTGCGTGTAAGTGCGTGTAAGTTCGTGTAACTGTGTATAAGTACATGTAAGTGCTGGTAAGTACGTGTAAGTGCGTGTAAGTGCGTGTAAGTACGTGTAAGTTTGTGTTAGTGCTTATAAGTACGTGTAAGTACGTATAAGTGTGTATAAGTGCGTGTAAGTGCGTGTAAGTATGTGTAAGTACGTGTAAATGTGTGTAAGGGCATGCAAGTGCGTGTCAGTGCGTGTCAGTGTGTGTAAGAGCGAGTACGTGTGTGTATGTACGTGTAAGTGCATGTATGTGCGTGTTAGCTAGTGTAAATGCGTGTAAGTATGTGTACGTACATGTAAATGCGTGTAAGTGTATGTAAGTGCGTGTAAGTTCGTGTAAGTGCGTGTAAGTGTGTGTAAGTTCGTGGAAGTGCGTGTAAGTGCGTCTAAGTTTGAGTAAGTTTGTGTAAGTGCATGTAAGTGCGTGTAAGTTTGTGTAAGTGCATGTAAGTGAGTGTTAATGCGTGTAAGTACGTATAATAGCATGTAAGTTCATGAAAGTGCGTGTAAGTTCCTGTAAGTTTGTGTTAGTGCTTGTAAGTGCGTGTGAGCGCGTGTAAGTCCGTGTAAGCATGTCTAAGTATGTGTACGTGCGTGTAAGTGCGCGTAAGTTTGTGTACGTATGTGTAAGTGCGTGTAAGTGCGTGCAAGTGCGTGTAAGTGCGTGTAAGTGTGTGTCAGTGTGTGTCAGTGCGTGTAAGTGCGTGTAAGTGCGTGTTAGTACGTGTAAGTGCATGTTTGTGTGTGTAAGTGCATGTAAGTACGTGTAAGTTCGTGTAAGTGTGTGTAAGTGTGTGTAAGTGTGTGTAAGTTTGTGTAAGTGTATGTAAGTGTGTTTAAGTGCATATAAGTGTGTGTAAGTGTGTGTAAGTGCGTGTAAGTGCGTATAAGTATGTGTACGTGCGTGTAAGTACGTGTAAGTGCGTGCAAGTGCGTGTAAGTGCGTGTCAGTACGTGTAAGTGCTTGTAAGTTCGTGTAAGTGCGGGTAAGTGTGTGTAAGTGCGTGTAAATGTGTGTAAGTACGTGTAAGTGTGTGAAAGTGTATGTAAGTTTGTGTAATTGCGTGTAAGTGCATGTAAGTGCATGTCCTCGTGTGTATGTGCATGTAAGTGCATGTGAGTACGTCTAAATTTGTGTAAGTGCGTGTAAGTGCGTGTAAGTGTGTTTAAGTGCATGTAAGTATGGGTACGTTTGTACAAGTATGTGTAAGTGAGTGTAAGTGCGTGTAAGTGCATGTAAGTGTGTGTAAGTGCATATAAGTGCGTATAAGTGGGTGTAAGTATGTGTAATTGTTTGTCGGTGCGTATAAGTGTGTGTAAGTGCATGTAAATGCGTGTAAGTACGTGTAAGTTTGTGTAAGTGTGTGTAAGTATATGTAAGTACGTGTTAGTGCGTGTAAGTGCGTGTAAGTGCGTGTACGTGCGTGTAAGTGCATGTAAGTTCCTGTTTTTTTGTATAAATAGGTGTAAGTACGTGTAACTGCGTGTAAGTTCATGTAAGTGTGTGTAAGTGCGTGTAAGTGCGTATAAGTTCGTGTAGATGCATGTACATGCGTGCAAGTGCGTGTAAGTGCGTGTAAGTACGTGTAAGTTCGTGTTCGTGTGTGCAAATGTGTGTAAGTGCGTGTAAGTGTGTGTAAGTGTGTGTAAGTACGTGTAAGTGTGTGTAAGTACGTGTAAGAATGTGTAACCGTGTGTAAGTGTGTGTAAGTACGTGCAAGTGCGTGCAAGTACGAGAAGTACCTGTAAGTGCGTGTAAGTGCGCGTAAGTGCGTGTAATTGTGTATCAATTCTTTGAAGTGCATGTAAGTACGTGTAAGTGCGTGTAAGTTTGTGTAAGTACGTGGAAGTATGTGTAAGTATGTGTAAGTGCGTGTAAGTGCGTGTAAGTACAACTAAGTATGTGTAAGTGCGCGTAAGTGTGTCTACGTATGTGTAAGTGCGTGTAAGTGCATGTAAGTTAGGGTAAATGCGTGTATGTGCGTGTAAGTTTGTGTAAGTGCGTGTAAGTGCGTGTAAGTTTGTGTAAATGTGTGTAAGTGTACGTAAGTGTGCGTAAGTGCCTGTAAGTGCGTGTAAGTGTGTATAACTTCGTGTAAGTGCCTGTAAGTGCATGTACATTTGTGTACATGTGTGTAAGTGCATGTAAGTGCGTGTAAGTTTGTGTAAGTGCGTGTAAGTGCGTGTTAATACGTGTAAGTGCGTGTAAGTACGTATAAGTGTGTGTAAGTGTGTGAAAGTACGTGTAAGTTCCTGCACGTTTGTGTAAGTATATGTAAGTCCATGTAACTGCGTGTAAGTATGTTTAAGTATGTGTAAGTGCGTGTAAGTTCGTGTAAGTATGTGTAAGTGCGTGTAAGTATGTGGAAGTGTGTGTAAGTACGTATAAAACCGTGTAAGTTTGTGTAAGTGCATGTAAGTACGTGTAAGTACGTATAAGTACGTGTAAGTGTGTGGAAGAGTGCGTAAGTGCGTGTAAGTTCATGGAAGTGCGTGTTAGTGCGTGCAAGTGCGTGTAAGTTTGTGCAAGTGCATGTAAGTGTGTGTAAGTACGTGTAATTGCATGTAAGTATGTGTAAGTGAGTGTAAGTGCAAATAAGTGTGAGTTAGTGCATATAAGTGTATGTAAGTGCGTGTAAGTGCTTGTAAGTATGTGTAAGTGCATGTAAGTGTGTGTAACTGTGTGTAAGTGCGTGTAAGTGCGTGTAAGTACGTGTAAGTGCGTATAAGTGCGTGTAAGTACGTGTAATTGCTTGTAGGTGCGTGTAAGTACGGGTAAGTCCGTGTAAGTTCATGTAAGTACGTGTAAGTATGTGTAAGTACGTGTAAGTCCGTGTAAGTGTATGTAAGTGTGTGTAAGTACGTGTAAGTATGCGTAAGTGCATGTAAGTGCGTGTAAGTACGTGTAAGTGCGTGTAAGCATGTGTAAGTGCGTGTTAGTATGTGTAAGTGCGTGTAAGTGCGTGTAAGTACATGTATGTGTGTGTAAGTGCGTGTAAGTGCATGTAGGTACGTGTAAGTGTGTGTACATGTGTGTAAGTATGTGCAAGTGCGTGTAAGTGCATGTAAGGTCGTGTTAGTGTGTGTAAGTACACATAAGTGCGTGTAAATATGTGAAGGTATGTGTAAGTTGTGTAAGTGCGTCTAAGTATGTATGAGTGCGTGTTAAAGCGTGTAAGTGTGTGTAAGTGTGTGTAAGTGCATGTCAGTGCATGTAAGTGTGTGAAAGTTCGTGTAAGTGACTGTAAGTGCGTGTAAGTACGTGTAAGTGCATGTAAGTGCATGTAAGTGCGTGTGAGTACGTATAAGTGCGTGTAAGTGCGTGTGAGTACGTTTAAGTGCGTGTACGTGTGTGTAAGTACGTGTATGTGCGTGTAAGTACGTGTAAGTGTGTGTCAATACGTGTCAGTGTGTGTAAGGGCTTGTTAGTTTGTGTAAGTGTGGGTAAGTGTGTGCAAGTGTGTGTAAGTGCGTGTAAGTTTCTGTAAGTGCGTGTACGTGTGTGCAAGTTTGTGAAAGTTCGTGTAAGTACATGTAAGTGCATGTAAGTATGTGTAAGTACATGTAAGTACGTGTACGCGCATGTAAGTGCGTGTAAGTGCGTGAAGGTGCGTGTAAGTTTGTGTAAGTACATGTAAGTACGTGTAATTGTGTTTCAGTGCATGTAAGTACGTGTAAGTTTGTGTAAGTGCGTGTAAGTGCATGTAAGTGCGTGTAAGTGTGTGTAAGTGCATGTAAGTGCATGTAAGTGCATGTAAGTGTGTGTAAGTGCGTGTAAGTGTGGGTAAGTGCATGAAGGTATGTGTAAGTGCATGTAAGTGCGTGTAAGTACGTGTAAGTACGTGTCATTGCATGTAAGTGTGTGCAAGTACGTGTAAGTGCGTGTTAGTACGTGCAAGTGCGTGTAAGTGCGTGTATATGCGTGTAGGTGCGTGTAAGTTGGTGTAAGTGGGTGTAAGTATGTCTAAGTGCGTTTTAGTGTGTGTGAGTGCGTGTAAGTGCCTGTAAGTACGTATAAGTGTATGTAAGTGCCTCTTTTTCATGTCAGTGTGTGTGAGTGCGTGTAAGTGCGTGCAAGACGTGTAAATGCGTGTAAGTACATGTAAGATTGTGTAAGTGCGTGTAAGTACGTGTAAGTACGTGTAGGTACGTGTACGTTTGTGTAAGCACGTGTAAGTAAGTGTAAGTGCGTGTAAGTATGAATAAGTTGGTGTTATTGCGTGTAAGTGTGCGTAGGTGCATCTAAGTACGTGTAAGTGTGTGTAAGTGCATGTAAGTGTGTGTAAGTTAGTATAAGTGTGTGTAAGTGTGTGTAAGTGCATGTAAGTGTATGTTAGTGCTCGTAAGTGCATGTAAGTGTGTGAAAATATGTGTAAGTGTGTGTAAGGTACTGTAAGTGTGTCTAAGTATGTGTAAGTGTGTGTAGGTTCATGTAAGTGTGTGTAAGTGTATGTAAGCGCGTGTATGTACGTGTAGGTGTGTGTAAGTATGTGTAAGTGCGTATAAGTGCGTGTAAGTGCGTGTAATTGCGTGTAAGTGTGTGCAAGTGCGTGTTAGTGCGTGTGAATGCGTGTACGTTCGTATAAATACGTGTTAGTGCGTGTAAGTTGGTATAAGTGTGTGTAAGTATGTGAGTGTTAGTGCGTGTAAATGCGTGTAAGTGTGTGTAAGTGCATGTAAGTGCGTGTAAGTGCATGTAAGTATGTGTAAGTTTGTGTAAGTGCATGTAATTGGTTGTAAGTGTGTGTAAGTGCGTGTAAGTGCATGTAAGTGCGTGTAAGTGCATGTAAGTGCGTGTAAGTGCGTGTAAGAGCATGTAAGTACGTGTAAGTACATGTAAGTGTGTGTAAGTACGTGTAATCGCGTGTAAGTACGTGTCAGTGCGTGTCAGTGTGTGTAAGTGCTTGTAAGTTCGCGTAAGTACAGGTAAGTGCGTATAAGTGCGTGTAAGTACATGCAGGTGCGTGTAAGTGCGTGTATGCGTATGTAAGTGCATGTAAGTGCGTGTAGGTGCGTGCAAGTTTGTGGAAGTGCGTATAAGTGCCTGTAAGTGTGTTTGAGTGCATGTAAGTGTGTGTGCATTTGTGTAAGTATGTGTAAGTGCATGTAAGTGCATGTAAGTGCATATAAGTGCATCTAAGTGTGTGTAAGTGGATGTAAGTGCGTGTATGTGCGAGTAGGTGCATGTAAGTGCGTGTAAGTGTGTGTAAGTGTGTGTAATTTTGTGTAAGTGCGTGTACGTGTGTGCAAGTGTGTGTAAGTGCGTATTAGTGCGTGTAAGTGTGTGTAAGTGCGTGTAAATGCGTGCAAGTGCGTGTAAGTTTGTGTAAGTGTGTGTAAGTATGTGTAAGTGTGTGTTGGTGCGTATAAGTGCGTGTAAGTGCGTGTAAGTGCGTGTAAGTGCATGTAAGTGCCTGTTTTTTTGTGTAAGTGTGTGTAAGTGCATATAAGTTCATGTAAGTGCATGTACGTGTGTGCAATTGCGTGTAAGTGCGTGTAAGTGCATGTAGGTTTGTGTACGTGCGTGTAAGTGCGTGTAAGTACGTGTAAGTACGTGTAAGTGTGTGTAAGTGCATGTAAGTACGTGTAAGTGCGTGTAAGTGTGTGTAAGTGTGTGTACGTATGTGTAAGTGCGTGCAATTGTGTGTAAGTGTGAGAAGTGCGTGTAAGTGTGTGTAAGTGCATGTAAGTGCGTGTATGTGCGTGTCAGTTTGTTTAAGTGCATGTAATTATGCGTAAGTGCGTGTAAGTTTGTGTACGTACATGTAAGTGCGTGTAAGTGCGTGTGAGTGCGTGTAAGTGCGTGTAAGTACGTGTAAGTGCGTCTACGTACGTGTAAGTGCGCGTAAGTGTGTCTAAGTATGTGTAATTACGTCTAAGTACGTGTAAGTTAGTGGAAATGCGTGTAAGTGCGTGTATGTATGTGTAAGTGTGTGTTAGACGAGTAAGTTCATAAAAGTGCGTGTAAGTGCGTGTACGTTTGTGTAATTGTGTGAAATTGTACGTAAGTGCGTATAAGTTTGTGTAAGTGCGTGTAAGTGTGTATACGTTCTTGTAAGTACGTGTAAGTGCGTGTAAGTTTGTGTACGTGTGTGTGAGTGCATGTAAGTGCGTGTAAGTTTGTGTACGTGCGTGCTAGTACGTGTTAATTCGTGTAAGTGCGTGTAAGTGCGTGTAAGTGTGTGTAATTGTGTGAAATTGTGTGTAAGTTCCTGTAAGTTTGTGTTAGTGCGTGTAAGTGCGTGTAAGTGCGTGTAAGTACGTGAAAGTGCGTGTAAGTGCGTGTACGTGTGTGTAAGTACGTGGAAGAGCGCGTAGTGCGTGTAAGTTCATGGAAGTGTGTGTTAGTACGTGCAAGTGCGTGTATGTTTGTGCAAGTGCCTGTAAGTATGTGTATGTGCGTGTAAGTGCGTGTAAGTACGTGTAAGTACGTGTAAGTGAGTGTAAGTGTGTGTAAGTGTGAATAAGTATGTGTTGGTGCGTACAAGTGTGCGTAAGTGCGTGCAATTGCGTGTAAGTACGTGTAAGTACGTGTAAGTACGTGTAAGTGTGTATAAGTGCGTGTAAGTACGTGTAACTGCATGTAAGTGCGTGTAAGTGTGTGTAAGTATGTGTCGGTATGTGTAAGTGTTCGTAAGTGCGTATAGGTGCGTGTCAGTGCATGTCAATACGTGTTAGTGCATGTAAGTGCGTATACGGGTATGTAAGTACATGTAAGTATGTGTAGGTACGTGTAAGTTCGTGTAAGTGCATGTAATTGAGTGTTAGTACGTGTAAGTATGAATAATTTTGTGTGAGTGCGTGTAAGTGTGTTTACGTGCATCTAAGTACGTGTAAGTGTGTGTAAGTGCATGTAAGTGTGTGTAAGTGCGTGCAAGTCCATGTAAGTACATGCAAGTGTGTATAATTGCGTATAAGTGTGTGTAAGTGTGTCTAAGTGCATGGAAGTGCGTGTAAGTGTGTGTGAATGCATGTAAGTGCGTGTAAGTGCGTGTAGGTGTGTGTAGGCATGTGTAAGTACGTGTAAGTACATGTAAGTGCGTGTAAGTGTGTGTAAGTGTGTGTAAGTACGTGTAACTACGTGTTAGTGTGTGTAAGTACGTGTAAGTACGTGTAAATATGTGTAAGTGTGTGTAAGTTTGTGTAAGTGTGTGTAAGTGCGTGCAAGTGCATATAAGTGCATGTAAGTGTGTGTAAGTGCGTGTAAGTGTGTGTAAGTTTGTATAGGTGCGTGTAAATCTTTGGAAGTGTGTGTAAGTGCGTGTAAGTTAGTGTAAGTGTGTGTAAGTATGTGTAAGTGCGTGTTAGTGCGTGTAAATGCGTGCATGTGTGTATAAGTGCATGTAAGTGCATGTAAGTATGTGTACGTTTGTGTAAGTGTGTGTAAGTGTGTGTAAGTGCGTGTAAGTGCGTGTAAGTGCATGAAAGTATGTGTAAGTGTGTGTAAGTACGTGTAAGTGCTTGTAAGTGCGTGTAAGTGTGTGTAAGTATGTGCAACTACGTATACGTGCGTGTACGTGCGTGTAAGTGCGTGTCAGTGTGTGTCAGTGTGTGTAAGTGTTTGCAAGTTTGTGTAAGTTTGTGTAAGTGTGTATAAGTGCGTGTAAGTGTGTGTAAGTGCATGTAAGTGCGTGTACGCACGTGTAAGTGCATGTAAGTACGTGTAGGTGCGTGTAAGTTCGTGTAAGTGTGTATAAGTGCGTGTAAGTATGTTTAAGTGCATGTAAGTGCGTGTACGTTTGTGTAAGAGTGTGTAAGTACGTGTAAGTGCGTGTAAGTACATGTAGGTGTGTGTAAGTGCATGTAAGTGTGTGTAAGTGCGTGTAAGTGCATGTAAGTGTGTGTAGGTGCGTGTAAGTGCGTGTAAGTACGTATAAGTGCATGTAAGTGCGTGTAAGTGCGTGTAAGTATGTATTAGTATGTGTACGTGCGTATTAGTGTGTGTAAGTGCGTGAAAGTGTGTGTAAATGCGTGTAAGTGCATGTAAGTTTGTGTAAGTATGTGTAAGTATGTGTAAGTCTGTGTTAGTGTACATAAGTACGTGTAAGTGTGTGTACGTGCATGTAAGTGCCTTTTTTTTGTGTAAGTGCGTGTAAGTGCGTGTAAGTGCGTGTAAGTGTGTGTAAGTTTTTGTATGTGCGTGTAAGTTTGTGTAAGTGCATGTACATACGTGTAAGGGCGTGTAAGTGTGTGTAAGTGCGTGTAAGTTCCTGTACGTATGTTTAAGTGTGCGTAAGTGCGTGTAAGTGCGTGTAAGTGTGTATAAGTATGTGTAAGTGAATGTAATTGCATATAAGTGCGTGTAAGTGTGTGTCAGTTTGTTTAAGTAGGAGTAAGTGTGTGTAAGTGTGTGTAAGTTCGTGTAAGTATGTGTAAGTGCGTGTAAGTGCGTGTAAGTGTGTGTAAGTGTGTGTAAGTGCCTGTAAGTACATGTAAGTTAGTGTAAATGCGTGTAAGTACGTGTCAGTACGTGTAAGTGCGTTTAAATGTGTGTTAGCTGAGTAAGTTCATATAAGTGCGTAGAAGTGTATGTAAGTTTGTGTAAATGTGTGTAAGTGTGTGTAAGTGCGTGTAAGTTTGTGTTTGTGTGTGTAAGTGTGTGTAAGTTTGTATAAGTGCGTGTAAGTGCGTGTAAGTACATGTAAGTGTGTGCAAGTGCATGAAAGTGGGTCTAGGTTTGTGTAAGTGCGTGTAAGTACGTGTTCATGTGCGTAAGTGCGTGGAAGTGCGTGTAAGTGCGTGAAAGTACATGTACGTTTGTGTAAGTTTGTGTTAGTGCGTGTATGTGCATGTAAGTGCGTGTAAGTCCGTTTAAGCACGTGTAATTGTGTGTATGTACGTGTAAGTGCATGTAAGTTCATGTAAGTGCGTGTAAGTGCATGTAAGTACGTGGTAGTGCATGTAAGTGCGTGTAAGTGCATGTAAGTGCGTGAAAAGTACGTGTAAGTGTCTATAAGTGCGTGTAAGTGCATGTACGTGTGTGGAAAACTGCGTGAGTGTGTGTACGTTCATGGAAGTGCGTGTTAGTTTGTGCAAGTAAGTGTAAGTGTGTGTATGTGCATGTAAGTGCGTGTAAGTGCGTGTAAGTCACTGTAAGTGAGTGTAAGTGCGTGTAAGTGCAAATAGGTGTGTGTTAGTGCGTGTAAGTATGTATAAGTGTGTGTAAGTATGTGTAAGTGTGTAAAAGTGCATGTAAGTGTGTATAAGTGCGTATAAATGAGTGTAAGTGCTTGTAAGTGCCTTTTAAGGGCGTGTAAGTGCGTCTAAGTGCTTTTAGGTATGTGTATGTGCGTGGAAGTGCATGTAAGTGTGTGTAAGTGCATGCAAGTGTGTGTAAGTGTGTGTAAGTGTGTGTAAATACGTGTAAGTGTGTGTTAGTACGTGTAAGTGCGTGTGAATACATGTAATCTTGTGTAATTTGTGTAAGTGTGTGTAAGTACGTGTAAGCTTGTGTAAGTGCATGTAAATATGTATAACTCTGGATAAGTACGTGTAAGTGCGTGTATGTGCGTGTAAGTGCGTGTAAGTGCGTGCAAGTTTGTGTAAGTTCGTGTATGTGCATGTAAGTGTGTGTAAGTGCGTGTAAGTGCGTATAAATGCGTGTAAGTGTGTTTAAGTGCATCTAAGTGTGTATAAGTTTGTCTAAGTGCGTATATGTGTGTGTAAGTACGTGTTAGTATGTGTACGTGTGTGTAAGTGCGTATAGGTGTGTGCAAGTGCGTGTAAGTGCATTTAAGTGTGTGTAAGTATGTGTAAGTGCGTGTACATTCGTGTAAGTACGTGTAGGTATGTGTAAGTGCAGGTTAGTGCGTGTAAGTGTGTATAAGGGTGTGAAAGTGCATGTAAGTGCGTATAAGTTTACGTAAGTTTGTGTAAGTGCATGTAAGTGCATGCAAGTGCGTGTATGTGTAGCTATGTATGTGTAGCTATGCGTAAGTGTGTGTAAGTACGTGTAAGTGCGTGTCAGTGAGTGTCAGTGCATGTAAGTGCGTGTAAGTTTGTGTAAGTGCGTGTAAGTTTGTGTAAGTGCGTGTAGGTACGTGTAAGTGCGTGTAAGTGCATGTAAGTGCATGTAAGCATGTGTAAGTGCGTGTACGTTCGTGTAAGTGTGTGTAGGTACGTGTAAGATCGTGTAAGTGCGTGTAAGTGCATGTAAGTGCGTGTAAGTGCAAGTACGTTTGTGTAAGTTTGTGTAAGGGCGTGTAAGTGCATGTAAGTGTGTGTAAGTGCGTGTGAGTGCATGTAAAAGCGTGTAAGTACGTGTAAGTTCGTGTAAGTACATGTAAGTTTGTGTAAGTATGTGTAAGTGCATGCTAGTGTGTGTAAGATCGTGTAAGTGCATGTTAGTACGTGTAAGTTCATGTAAGTCCGTGTAAGTGCGAGTAAGTGCTTGTAAGTTTGTGTAAACTTGCGTAAGTGCATGTAAGAGCGTGTAAGTGTGTGTGAGTGTAAGTGTGTATAAGTGTGTGTATTTGTGTGTAAGTTTGTGTAAGTGCGTCTAAGTGCGTGTAAGTGTGTATAAGTGCATGTAAGTGCTTGCAAGTTTGTGTAAGTGCATGTAAGTGCGTATAAGTGCGTGTAAGTGTGTGTAAGTGCATGTAAGGGCGTGAAAGTGCATGTAAGCGTGTGGAAATACGTGTAAATGCATGTAAGTACATGTATGTACGTGTACGTTTGTGTATGTGCGTGTAAATGCGTATAAACATGTGTAAGTACGTACAAGTGTGTGCAAGTTCGTGTAACTGCATGTAAGTGTGTGTAAGTGCGTGTACATTTGTGTAAGTGCGTGTAAGTACGTGTACTTTTGTGTAAGTACGTGTAAGTGCGTGTAAGTTTGTGTAAGTGCGTGTAAGTGCTTGTAAGTACGTGTAAGTGCGTGTAAGTCCATTTAAGTTTGCGTAAGTGCGTGTAAGTTCGAATGTATACCAGTGCTTGTCAATGTATACCAATGTTTGCCAATGTCTACCAGTGTTTGCCAATGTCTACCAGTGTTTGCCAATGTTTACCAGTGTTTGCCAATGTCTACCAGTGTTTGTCAATATATACCAGTGTTTGTCAATGTGTACCAGTGTTTTCCAATGTCTACCAGTGTTGGCCAATGTCTACTAGTGTTTGTCAATGTCTACAAGGGTATTTCAATGTCTACCAGTGTTTGCCAATGTCTACCAGTGTTAGCTAATGTCTACCAGTGTTTGCTAATGTATACTAGTGTTTGCCAATGTCTACCAGTGTTTGTCAATGTATACCAATGTTTGTCAATGTCTACCAGTGTTTGTCCAATGTATAGCAGTGTTTGTTAATGTCTACCAGTGTTTGTCAATGTCTACCAGTGTTCGTCAATGTATACCAGTGTTTGTCAATGTATACCAGTGTTTGTCAATGTATACCTGTGTTTGCCAATGTATGCCAGTGTTTGTCAATGTCTACAAGTGTTTGCCAATGTCAGCCAGTGTTTGCCAATGTCTACTAGTGTTTGCCAATGTCTACGAGTGTTTGTCTATGTATACCAGTATTTGTCAATGTCTACCAGTGTTTGCCAATGTCTACCAGTGTTTGCCAATGTCTACCAGTGTTTGCCAATGTATACCAGTGTTTGTCAATGTATACCAGTGTTTGTCAATGTATACCAGTGTTTGTCAATGTATACCAGTATTTTCCAATGTCTATCAGTGTTTGTCAATGTCTACCAGTGTTTGCCAATATCTTCCAGTGTTTGCCAATGTCTAGCAGTGTTCGTCAATGTCTGCCAGTGTTTGCCAATGTCTAACAGTGTTTGTCAATGTCTGCCAGTGTTTGCCAATGTCTATCAATGTTTGTCAACGTATACCAGTGTTTGTCAATGTCTTCCAGTGTTTGCCAATGTGTACCAGTATTTACCAATGACTACCATTGTTTGTCAATGTTTACCAGTGTTTGCCAATGTCTACCAGTGTTTGTCAATGTCTACCAGTGTTTGCCAATGTATACCAGTGTTTGCCAATGTATACCATTGTTCGCCAATGTATCCCATTGTTTGTCAATGTATACAAGTAATTGTCAATGTATACCAGTGGTTGCCAATGTCTACCAGTGTTTGCTAATGTCTACTAGTGTTTGCCAATGTATACCAGTGTTTGTCAATGTCTACCAGTGTTTGTCAATGTATACCAATGTTTGTCAATGTATACCAGTGTTTGCGAATGTGTACCAGTGTTTGTCAATATCTACTAGTGTTTGGAAATTTCTACCAGTGTTTGTCAATATCTTCCAGTGTTTGTAAATGTCAACCAGTGTTTGCCAATGTATACTAGTGTTTTCCAATGTATGCCAGTGTTTGCCAATTTCTACCAGTGTTTGCCGATGTCTACCAGTGTTTGGCAATGTCTTCCGGTGTTTGCCAATGTGTATCAGTGTTTGTCAATGTATACCAGTGTTTGTCAATGTCTACCAGTGTTTGCCAATGTCTACCAGTGTTTTCCAATGTCTACAAGTGTTTGCCAATGTCTACCAGTGTTTGCCAATGTCTACCAGTTTTTGCCAACGTCTGCCAGTGTTTGTCAATGTATACCAGTGTTTCCCAATGTATATCTGTGTTTGCCAATGTCTACCAGTGTTTGCCAATGTCTGCCAATGTTTTCCAATGTCTACCAGTGTTTGCCAATGCAAACCAGTGTTTGCTAAAATCTACCAGTGTTTGCCAATGTGATGCCCCCAATTCTGCCGCGCACTGTTCTGCTTCCGCGCTTTCACTTCCGCGTCTGGTCTGCTCCGCGACACTGTTGTTCCGCGGTGGTCAGACAGCACCCGCTTTGCTGCTCCTCCGCTACCTCTCCTAGTTTTCCGTGCATGCTCTACACTGTTGGGTCCCGCTTGTGGGTAATGCTCCGCGGCTTGCTCCTTGCCGGCACAAGAGTCCACCACCTTGTGGCCCCTGACTCCTACGCCCGCGGAACCTTGTTCCGTGGCTATGCGCAAGGACACAGAGTCGTCGGCCGCACCCTTCACCCAATTTGCGTTCCCTGGTGGTGATGGTTCTCAGCGGAGTCCCTGTTGGACCTAGGACTGGGAGCGGGTCGAGCAGTTCGTCCCACACACACTCGGAGAGGAGGTATTTTGTCCTCCGCGGAAGGCCACCGCGGAGAGCAACCCAATAGCTCCTTTTACAGCTGCGGATCTTGGAAGGGCAGGCATCGTTTGTTAGCTTCGTTTCTCCGCTACACTACTACCATATATCTGCCAAATCTAGCTATCTCAGACTCCTCCTACCACACTCTTCCCCTATGTTGGACTCCGCGCGGTGCGTAACACGCACCGCGGGTCTTGTCCTTGATCTCACACACACACTCGACTACTACATTTCCCTGTTCTACTACCGCTTCTTCCTCTACTCCACGGCTTGGGTGCTCGCGGTCTCGTGTTCTTCCTTGAATCTTCGTCTTCTTGCGGTGCGTCCTCCCGGTCCTCCTCCTTGAATATCGCTGCCCACCCTGAGTTCTCATTGGTCGAGCTTCTTTCCTGGCATCTGGTTCTGCCGTCGTGTGTCTTTGCACGTCTGACGCTTCCACTTCTCCGCGGCTCGGTTCATGTTCTTTTCCCACCACGGATTCTCACCCAGCTGTCCCGCCCATTTTGGCTTCTCCGCGGCCATTGCTTCCAACAGTCGTAGAAAGATCACCGTCGATTGGCGGCATTTTTTCCCTCCTCTTTTCCTTCACCGCTACTCGTTTCTGCACCACCCCACGCTCTACCATAGTCTTGTTGTGGGAGCCAGCATGCCTTGCGCGTTCTCCGACGCTCCGCGGTCTCCCCTTCATCCTCCTTCGCAGATCTCTAGCCGCGGAAGCCACGTTCCGCGGATACGTGGGTAGCGGCAATTTTCCCTCCAAGGATCCATCTTCTCCTCAGCGGAGATGCGGTGGATCCCCGCCTGACACTGATGCCCCCATCCCCCCCCCTTACCAAGACTCTGTCCCAGAGTCTCCTTAGCGCAACAGGCGTGTGAACTTTCCTTGGGGACCTGGTCGCTGCCGTTGTTGGCAAGGGCGGCAGTAGGTCTCCATTTCTCCGCCGTCACGCTGATACCTCGCGGAGCATTCCTGATGCACATATAGCTGGCAACCCTCACATCTGGCTCCTGAAGTGATGTCTTCTACGTCCAGTCTCTTTTTGCAGGTAGAGCAGTGCGGGATTCATTCATATGTCCTGCAGCTGGTGCAGCTGTACACTGTCAGCCCCTCCTCATTCTTGCCCACCTCTGTAGCGCACTGTGCGTGGGCCCATCCTCCGCAGTGCTCACAGTGGCATGCTGCCCCTATGACGACCCCCATACATCCGTCTCCGCAACACTGCAGCCCGGAGTTTTCCGCACCCCAATTTGCTTTTCTGGGCTGAGCCAAGCACTGGTGGCATGTCCACACTCCTTCCTTGCCCCTCTTGCCGCATTTCTGGTGGCACATCTTCAGGCACATGCCACATCCCTTGCCGAACTCCACCATCCCCTTGTGACAGGCTGCGCAAGCAGGTTCTCGGGTCTCCGCGATGAAGCTGAGGTAGCAGTCTGCCTCAAGAAGCTCATTGCCCACGCATTGGTGACATTGGCCCTTCCAGGCAGAGCTGCCCGCCACCAGGCATTCGCGGTGCGCGGATCTCGTCCAAACAGCACACCTTTCCCCATCCTGCACGGTCTTTAGGCATGTGGGGCATGCCGCAGATTGGTGCCTCTCCATTCCCGGTCCCTCCTCTTCCTCCAATTCTTCCTCTTCTTCTTCCTCATTCACTCGCGGTGCCCTGCGAATGCCTCGTTACTTCGCCCTCCGTGCCCATCACGAGGTGGTGCCAAGCAACCAGTGCAGATTTTGCGGAGGCATCCGCCACAGTCCTGCACCTCCACTCCCCACCACTGGCCGCATTGAGCACATTTCTTTTCTTCCAGTTCCTTCCTTCTTCTTTCCTCTGCCGCGACCCGTCCCTCCGCCTGCCACTGCCTCATTGTGGCCCCGGAAACAGAGCGCGGACCTCTCCTTCGCTCAAGGGGCCCTTCTTCCTCCTCCTCTTCCTCCTCCCCTTCTAGGTCCCACCTCCCGCGGGGTGGTGCTCCCCCAGCGCCAGGTCCTGCTCCTTCTTCCTCATCCTTCTTCCTCGGGGCCTCCTGTTCAGCAGCCTCTTTCAGACACCGTAGGCAGGTGCGATTTCGTCCGATGCAAGTCTTTGAGGCTCCGCCAGCATACTGATGCGCTGGATTCTCGCACACCCGGCACACCACCTTTAGTAGTGGTTCAGCAGGGAGATCTTCTCCGCACCACACACACGGGCCAGTGTAGTCAGCCAGGGCCTTATGACTCATTGGCACCCTCGTCTGCGGTGGTGCTTTCTGAGGTTGCTGCTGGGATACTCCCGCTGGGGTCCGCCCGGGCTGTGGCTCGAGCTTACCTCAAGGCTCCTCCTCACTCCGGTCCCGTGGCTTTCTTTGCTCCTATCGTCTCTCCTCCTGCTGCTCCTGCTGTTGTTCCCGCCGCAGCGGCTCACGTCGTTGTTCCTTCCTCACCTCCTCCGCGGCCAGTTCACGAACATCCGACTCCTCCTCCTCAATCTCCTCTGGTTCCTGGCTCCATTCTTGCTCTTGCTGCAACACCTGCCCTTCGCAGACGCCCAGGACCTCCTCCGCTCTCCATCCCCGCGAGCCCTTCCGCTGTCCCAGAGGCGGTAGGCGACCTCCCGCCCCGGGGATGTGCGTTTGCCATGCTGGTGGCAACACCACAAATTCCGTGGCCGGGTAACTACGGTAACTGAACCCTTCCGGTCCTTCTAGCCACACTTGCCCCGCTTCAATGCTAGCCACGCGTTATACCTCCCGCGGCTCCCCTGCCTCTCGCCCCGCACTGGGGAAGGGGCGGAGGTACACCAAGTGGCCCTCCTTGATGGGCCCATGGTTCAGCCGTCGGTTGGCCGCATCACATCCGCGCCAGGCTGCAACGGAGCCCCTCAACTGCGCCTCCGCCCGCATGGCCTTTGTCCGCTCACAGCGCTCGCGGAACCATTCCGCAACCTCCTTGTCCTTCTCTTCCTCCAAGAGCTTCTCTTGCTCCTCCGGGACAAGTGGTAGCCTTAGCGGCTTCTGGGGCATGCCCATCGCCGCCCGCGGTGGTTGTCCGAAGAGTAGCATGTGGGGTGAGAAGGAGGTTGCTCGGCTGGGTGTTGTGTTGATGAAATGTGCCGTCTTCCTCAGCTTCTCAGTCCTGCTGCTGCCTTCCGTGGTGGCCACTACTCGTTCTAGTATTTCATGCACTCGCTCCACTTGCCCTTGAGACTCTGGCCAGTACCGCCCGGAGTGTACATGGCGGACCCCCCACTCCTCCAGCTCCTCTCTGAAGGCCCCCATAAATTCTGTGCCGTTGTCGCTGTGCACCACGCTGTACCCACCAAAATGGTAAGATATTTCCTCGCCGATGAACCCTGTCGCGGTGGCTGAGCTTTTGTTGGGCACAGCGCGGACCCAGAGGTACTTCGTGAAGTGGTCCACCGCTGCAATCCAGTACCGATTCCCTTGGTCGCAGTGTGTGCGGGGGCCGTGGACGTTGATGATAATCGTTTCTAGCGGTTCGCCGATAGGGGAGGGTTGGAACAACAGCTGGTCCCGCGGCTGGTCCCGCGGCGTGGTTTTCCGCGCTCGTTCGCAGGGGGCGTAGTGCTGTACCACCTCTTTGATGATAGCCGCCAGGTTCGGTATGTGGATGATGTGCGTCAGGCGATCCTTCAGTGCCTCCATAACAGTGTGGCGATGGCGGTGGTAGGCCTCCACAACTGTCCTCTACAACGTGGGTGGGGGCACCCACAAGACACGCGGAGTTATTCTCCAGAGACGACCGTCCTCCCATGCATACTGCTCGCACAGACGGGCTAGGTCGTCCTTTTTCCTCCGGTCGAATTCCACACCCAGCCGTGTTTCCAGATCCGCATACACCTTCTCTGCCTCCGCTTTCTGCTGTTCCTTGCTGCTGGCGCGGAGAAGGATGTGAGCGGTCTGCCAGATCCGCCAGTCCTGCGTTTCCATGGGCCCCTTCCTCCCCGCTTTCTCTGTTACTGCTTCCCCCGTCTTCCACTTCGTCTCTGGAATTCTTACCGGCAATCCGCGCGCTTGCCTCCCATCCTGCTCCGCTTTCATTACCTCAAACTTTTTGCGGTTCTCTTCATCATAGACCGGTGGCTCTCTATCCCAAGGATCAGGTGCAGGGAAGAGCCCAAGGATTCCGACTGCTCAAAGCTCTCCTTCATCCCTCTGTTCTTGCAACCTGCTCTCAGCGGGGCCGCTCGGGCGTCTGCCGCGTCCACCAACGCGGTGCAGCTCAATCACCTCCTCCTTTCTGTGTGGCGCCACTCCCGGAGCCCGCAGTAATCCCTGGTTGCGTGTGATGGGCTGCTCCTCTTCCGAGTCTCCCGACAACTCACTGATTTTGGAAACCACCATCACCACCGCCTCTTTCTCTGGGCGTCCTCTCCTTTCCGCTCCCTTACGTACAACTGCTGTCGCGGCTTCTCCTAAGACAGGCCGCAGTGGAGCCGGCACCATCTCCGCTGGCATGTGGACTTTGCGGAGTACTGCCATCAGGAGCTCAGTTGCCTGCGCTACCTCCCGCTGGGCTTGCGGTAACTGTTCCGGAGTTACACTGGGGCTGGGGCCTTCATGTGCACAAGGTTGTTTCTCTCTCCGTGGCGCCGCGGCCGCTGCCTCTTCCGCCTTCCTCTTTCTCTTCGGAACAGGAGAGGTTTCCTCCGCGAGAGTCTGCATCGGCTCCTCACTTCGGCTGGTGTCTGTCGGTGCTGTTCTGGTCTGGCTTCGCGTCGCTGCTCGTTTCCGCACCACTGCCGCTGCTCGGGCCTGAATTTGTGCCTTTCGCCGGAGGGAGCCAGCGGATGGCTCCGGGCGGTGGCGCTTGGCACCGGTTTTGTACATCTTCCCCATCTTCTCTTCTCCTTCTGCTCCTGTCTGCCTCACCGCGGCCCTATCTACTGTTGCTTCCCTTGCTGCCTCTATCGCTGTGCTACCTGCTTCTCCTCTGTTCTCCTCCCCGGTTGGCCGTGTTTTTGTTGCTACCTATGCCTCCGTGTCTACTGCTCCTGCTACCTTGTCTGTTGCTTCTGATTTTGCCTCCGCTGCCGCTATTGCTTCCTCTTTTTCTTATGCCATTGCCGCTGCCACCGCTGCTGCTGCTACCTCTGCTTGCGCTGATGCCGCCGCCGCTTCTACTTCCCCCATAATTTCCTTTATGAGCTCCTCCGCAGCCTTCGTGTCTGCCTTAGCCGCCGCTTCTTGCTCCTTGGCCAATCGGGCCTCTGTTTCCGTGGCCTCTGCGGCTGCCCGGTCTGTTTTGGCTACCTCCTCCTCCCATTCTTTCCGTAGGCGTTTTTGTATCTGCTGCAACTGAGGGGAGGGCTGGGTGTATTCACGGGCCTCCTCCACCTCTGCATCTCTCCTGTTCTTCTCTTCTTGGCATACTTCCGCTGCCTCCTTGGCCCAGTGTCGCACCTCTTTTCTCGAACCACGGTCCAGTGTGCTTCCGCAACCCCTATCGCCACCCTGGTGCGTATCACATTCTGGAGCGTTAGTGTCCAACACTTTTCCATGGCTTCCATCCAGCATCCCTCAGGCACGTGGGTGTCAGCAAGCTGTGACCTCTCCTCTTGCGGATACTGAACGCTCCACCTGGCATAGACGAGGTTGAGCAAATATCCTCACCTCCACTCGTCTGCCGCGGATCTTCGCCGCGGTGCCTCCGCCGATCCGGGTGCCTGGTCATTCACATGGTACAGGATGAGGACTCTGGCCCTCTCTTGGAGCACATGCACGTACCGTCTCTCTGGCCTGCTCCGCTGGTCCTTCCATACCCTGTTCAACCACACTCAAGCGACTTCCAATGATGGGTCCGCCCGCTTGGTGTCCAGTAGTTCCGCGACGCCAGTCATGTCACTGGCCACCCTTGGTTTGATGCTCAGGCTATCCCGCAATGCCAAAACAAGGTGCTCTGCGCCTGCTGTGGCCAGCAGGAGCACCTGCCTCTCGTGCACCCCGAGGGCTAGCACCCCCGTGGCTGCTCCCTTTAGTACCACCTGCCACATCTTGCCGAACAATGAATCCTCGAACTCCGCGCGGATCACTTTCGATATCTCTGTCAGCAATTGAAGCATGACGCTGCTTACTACTTCAAGCAGTAGGGCTTCCTTGGGCTGCTCCCTGCTGTCCCCCGAGCTTTCTTCAAGGTACGTCCTCGCCCCTTCCATCACCGTTCCTATGCCCAGCAGGGGACATGCTGGTTGCCGAGTTGGGCTACCGCGCGAGGTCGGCGGCGAGTGAGAGAGCACAGGCATAGCCGGGGAGGGGAGTGGGGTATTCAGGGTCCGGGCCCCATCTCGCAGGCTTGGTGTTGGTGTAGCGGTTGTTCTTGCCGCTGCCTGCGTTGCCCCTGCCACTGGCTCCATTCGTCTCAGGATCCGCGTCCGTGTACTCGTGGCCGGGCCTTGTTGCGACGGGCCTAGTGATTTGGCCGCAGGTGCCGTGACCTGCGTTTGTGTTCGTTCCGCGGGACTAGACCGCGGTGGGATTGCCGCTGCCGGTCTTGTGGTTGGTGTCAAGATCGTCCCTGCGGCCGGGCTGGGCCGCGGTGAGGCCGCAGCCGCTGCTGGGGTGGCCGCCACCGGTGTTGGCGGTGTTCTTGTCACCAAGCCAGGTCGGGACACGCCTGTTGCGGCCGTGGGTGATACTGGTGTCCTCACAGGCGCAGTCCTTGTCGTGGGACCCTGCCGCGGTAGAGCCGCTGTCCCCGTTGGTGGTGTTGGTGTCCGTGCCGGGCGGTGCCCCGCGCCTGTGTTGAGAGCAGGGTGGCGTAGCTGCCGTCGGGAGGACCCAACCCCCCGCGACGAAGGCGCGGACCCCGTGCCTTGATTGCGTGCCATGTCGGATGTTCCGCGGGCGAGAGCCCAGCTGCGTGTTATGCGTCGAGTGTGTCGAGTGCCGCTGAGAGTTGGGTCGAGAGTAGGGAAGGCCGTGCGGGGAGATGGTCGATGCGAGGTAAAGATCGGGGTGAACGATCGAATGCTATAACTCGAAATGAGACTAAGAATGCCTGCGCCGATCAATGTATCCGCCTGGCGCGGCGCGAGCCAGTCCGCCGCGAGCAGGATGTCGTACGTGCGGACATCGCAAACCTGAACGGTTTGCGCCGCATGTACATTTGCCACTTGCATGGGGAGGCCCGCGATCTGTCCGAGCAGCGCGTCAATGTCTCCGGTGGAGATAGAGAAGCGGAGTCGAGTGGGTTGGATGAGGTGCTGCATGTGGAGTGAGCGGACCATCCGGAGCGCAATCGTGGTATGGGTGGCGCCGGTGTCCACAATAGCCACGAATTTGCGGCCACATATCCACACGTAACACCACGCCACGTGGACTTTGTAGGGTGCGGGCGGTCCAGGGGTAAGAGCCGCGGGTGACCAGGTGCATGAGGCACGTGCAGCGGCACCACGTACAGTAGAGTGAGTGAGGATGATGCTGCGGGATAACAGGCGAATGCCGGTCAGGCTGTCTCGCGTGCATGTGAGGCGGATGCCAAGAGGGGAAAGGGAGGTATTGTGATTGTTGAAGAGGGCGCAGAGACTTTCTGCAGACTCAGGGGAGTGAAGGAGGAAGTCTACCAGAGTGAGGGGATGGCGGTTCCCAAGGAGTGGTGTGGCGGGAGCATAAGAGTGCGGGTCGCTCAATGGACAGGTATGTGGTGGAGCAGCGGACGGTCGCGGGGTTTGCGGGGTTGCATGTCGTGGGGGAAGATGGGGTGCGATTTCCTCCAACGTCCAGCCGCGGATGGTGGGGTTGTACATGCGAGCAAGCTGCAGGCCGGACACGGAGAGGGCTGGTAGGGTCTCCGCGACGGCCAACTCCGCAGCGGGGTCGAGTTCATTCAGGAGTTGCAAGGCAACCTCCTGTTCCTCCTCATCGAATTCCCTTGCCACTCCCTCCCATTCTGCTTCAGTGGGTGGAGGTGATGTCCTGACATCCGGGATAGGTTCCGCATCATTTGGAGGTGCCTCTGCTGTATTCAGCGGTGCCTGGTCAGGGTCTGGCCAGCCCGTGCGTGGAAGTCGGCTCAGGGCATCCGCGTTGCGGTTTGCAGCCGCAGGCTGGCACTTGATCTTCATGTTGTAGCCCTGGAGAAGGAGTGCCCACTTGGCTAGGATGCCCTTGTGGTTCTGAGTAGTGAGGAGCCACTGGAGGGCCTGATGGTCTGTGAGAAGCGTGAACGGCTTGCCATTCTTTATATAGTCGCGGAAGTGTTGGAGTGCCCAAAGGACAGCCAAGCATTCTCCCTTCACCGTCGGGTACTTCCGCTCCCCTTCTGTGAGGGCACGACTGGCGTAGGCAATCACCTTCTGTGTGGGTTCTTGCACCGTCTGGGATAGGATGGCGCCAAGCCCATCCCGCGACCAATCAGTGGTGATGGAGAATGGGAGGTTGAAGTCGGGGAACTCGAGCATGGGCGCGGTAACCAGGCGGTGTTTGATTTCCTTCCAGGCGTCCGCGCAGTCTGATGTCCATTCAAACAGCACGTCCTGGTGCGTCAACTCCTGGAGCGGCTTGATGATGCGCGCGTGGTCACCCACAAACTTCCGATAGAAGGAAACAAAGCCCAGGAAGATCTTGACATGCCCCGCGGAAGTGGGCTGACGCCATTCCTGTACTACCGCGATCTTCTCTAGATCAGTCTTAATGCCATCCGCGCTCATCACGAAGCCCAGGAACTCCATTTCCGTGGCTCCGATAGAGCATTTGGCTGCCTTGAGCTTCAGGTTGGACCTGCGGAGGACAGCAAAGATAGCGGCCAGGGAGGAGAATACTTCCTCGAAGGTGTGTGCCGCAACCATGATGTCATCAATGTAGTAGCTGACATTGGCGATTCCGCGGAGGGTGGAGTCCATGACCCGCTGAAATGTCGTGCTGGCGTTGCAGAGTCCAAAGGGCATGCGTGTAAACGCATATAGACCTTCTGGTGTCACAAACGCAGTTTTAGCGATGGAGTCCGGGTGCATGGGAATAGCATGAAAGGCATCCTTTACATCGAGTTTTGCGAACCATCTGCGACCCTGCTGGCGCTCCTGTATGTCGAGGATTAGTGGCATGGGATACGCGTCCTCCTCGGTCACACGGTTCAGGTCGCGGAAGTCAACGCAAAATCGCTTGGACCCATCCGGTTTCCCCATGATGACCAAGTTGGCACGCGAGGGACTGACGATTGGGACAATCATCCCTTGCGCCTTGAGCTCCGCGAGCCCCTCTGTGATAATCTTCTCCTGCTCCGGAAGAATGCGCTGCACCTTCTGTTTCGTGTGTGTGGAGTCTCTTGTGGAGATGACGTGGAAGGTCTCTACGGCCCCCAGATCAACTGTGGACCCAGCAAAGATGTCCGCGAATGCGTCCGACAGGTCACAGAAATCCTGTTTTTGTGCGGGAGAAAGTCGTGAGTGCAGCATGTGATCCCATCGCGGGGGTGGTGATGGCGCTTTTTCGTGGAGTGGGTAGAACTCCTCCTCTTCCTCGAGTGGATGTCCATCCCCTAGGACTCGTTGTCCCCTCTGCCACAGCCCCAGGAGGTTGGTCTGTACTCCGGGCTCAGTTGACTCCTCCGCGATTTACTGCCATTCACCTGCCATCACCTATTCCGCGTCAGGCACATCGGCTGTGATAGATGGCAATCTGTTTTCATGCGCCAGGGAGTCCTCTGCCGCAGCTTCCAGGAGGGAGAAGGATTTGCTGTTGGTTACAGGTACCGCCACCCTCTCCTCGATGGTGACTGGGCAAAACGCTTCTTCCCCGAATGCGGAGCTGAGTTGCATGATGCCGAGGGAGAAAAGGAGGTTGGCCCGCCGCGGTACCAAGTAATCCATGCCCAGGAGTACGTCATACGTCCTGGCTTGCGTGATTTGGACGTTCAATGGTTCATGGAGAGATCCCACCTGCATGGGTAGGCCGTGTACTTCCCCATCTCCATAGTCCATTCCGCCCGCTGAGTTGGTAAAAAGGCGGCGCGTGGGGAGGATGCGGTCTGCCCATCCGACTACCAGAAGGACGCGGAACGCCACAGTGGTGTGAGTGGCCCCTATGTCGATGATGGCTAGGAACTTCCTCCCATATATCCAAACCATGCAGAAGGTGACCTCGTAGTGGTTGTCGTCCCAACGCGGGGGTTCCAAGGGCTGTGGTGCCCATCCCCACTCTTCTTCCGCAAGACTTAATGCTACGGAAGAGTCGGGTACCGCACGGCGGGTATTTTGTGTACCTGGGGTAGGCAAAGTACAGTTGAGAGAGATGCCCACAGCTTGGAGTCGTTGATTGGCTCTAGAGAACTCCTCCTTCAGTTGCGGTGCGATCTATGGGTGAATACGGAGGAACTCAAAGAAGTTGACTTCCGTGATAGGAGTGGTAAATAGACGTTGGACGGGGTCAGCGCTTCCCTCCGCGGCCGCTAGAGCTGATGTTGGTGCCCATGGAGATGGGGCAGGTTGCTTATCCGCTGCGAGTGGTGGTTTTGTCTGTTGTCGTTTCTCCGGCACGACGGTACAGTTAGCAACTGCCTCTTGGAAGCGTTCTTCTGCGGCCTCTGCCTTATGCCGCATATCTTCCTGTACTCTGGTTGCCATCTGTAAATCCCATCCGCGCAAGCCTAATTCTTGGGCTCGTGCGATGAGAGTGGTTTCCGCTGCGGTGGGGGGCAATTCCGTGGTCTCGTCCTCCGCCATCGGCAGCCCCAGCTTGACATTGCGAGCTCCGCTCGTAGAGTTCGCGGATGCCTGGGGGTTGGGTAAAATGCCCTGCCCTCCCGGGGCAGTCTGGGTTGGATGGTCCGGTGCCTGCCGCCCAGCTTGCGTCTGCTTCTGATATTGCTGATCCTACCAGGGTTGATTATAGTACCGCTGCCACTACTGCACCATAGGGTCCTGCTGCATGGGATCGGTTCGCGGAACACCCTGTCTTTTGCGCGGACAGTGTCGAGCGATGTGCTCCAGGCTCTGGCAGGTGTCACACGCCTTCGGCTAAGGCTGGAAGGCCTGTGCTGCTGGTGCTGAAGCATGAGAATCTCCACCCTGATGCTGTCGCGTAGACCGCTGCCGTGTGGAAATGGCCGTGGCATCCTGCACCGCATCTTGCAGCGACTGGTAGCGCTCTGGGATCATCAGGTTGCTGATCTCATCGGGCAGGGCGCGGATGCGATTTTGCAAGAGTACCCACAGCGGCAGTCCTTCCCCTTGAGGGTTCTTTGCAATTGATGCCCACGTGAGGAACTGATCCAAAAACCTGCAAATATCGGTGTCCTTCCGCATTACTTCCTTTTCAATCTTGCGGAGTGCTTCTTCCTTGGTCAGTCGCTTGAAGCGCTCAATCAGCGCGTTGCCAAAATCCTGTAAGGAGTTGAACGACGCTCGTGCATTGTACCAGTCATCCGCAGCACCCTGAAGATGGAGCTCCGCGGTGGCCAGACAAAGGTCTGGTGGGATCCATCCTATGCTTGCATGTATCGTGATCTGCTTCAACCATGTCAATGGGTCCTCTTCAAGGGTCCCCTTGAAGATCTCCAGCCGCGTAATGTTAGCCGGCTGTGTACGTACGTACTGCAACTGGGGCACAGTATTTCGGTTGGCCATGGACGTCACCGCGGGGAACGGGTGCAAGGCTGAAAAGGGGGGGTTGCGGTGCAAGGCTGCGATTGCCAAATAAGCCACGTGGCTAGTTTGTGGCTGCCCCTGGGGTGCAGGTGTGGGGTTGCTCATTGGGGCTGTCGCTGAAAGAGCATAGTAGTGAGCCGCAGGGGTCGTCTGCGTCGCGTAGGATGCACAGTAGAAGGTAGTCCCAAGGGGCGGTGCCTGTGTGTTCGGGGCGGCAAGGACCGTAGGTCCCAGCAGCCAGTAGCCCAGAGGTATAGGTTGTGACATTGCAGGGTGGTAGAGCGGGGCGGTAGTAGATACTGTAGGTGTTGCCGTAGTCCCTGGATTTGGCGAGAGCGCTGGATAGGCGGAGTGGGGCACAGTTGTCTACACCTGGCTGGTGGTGGTGGGTGGTGCTGGGTGGATTGCAATTCCCGCTGGCGTGGTAACCACCAGCTGCTGGTGATAGACTGGGTGTTCAACCGTCACGGGCATCAATTGCGCCGTCATGGGGACTGGCGGCTGCTGTGGCGGCGTCTGCTGCATAGGGGCCTGCTGCGGCACTCCCGCCGCGGAGGGTGTGACCCAGGTGCCCATCATCATCCAACCTGGTGGGGCTGTGATAGAGGAGATTGTCACGGGCCCCGCGTATGGTAGAATCCCATGCAATGCTGGGTTGTGCTGTGGCTGGGACACTGTGAGTGGCTGCTGGGTTGGGAGGGATGGCTGCGGAGCCAGGAGGGGTTGGTGTACCATGTCCCCTCTCTGTTCCCCTTGCGGTGCCCCTTGCCATCTAGTGAATTATGGGTTGTGGCTCGTCGTTGCCCTCACGCTTGGTGTTACTGGGGTGTCTACGGCAGTCAACCACGGATTCACCTGGAGGGATGCTCCGTCCATCGCGTTGGATAGTCCAGCCCCGGCTGCCTGATCCCCCGCCACCTGTTCTGTTGTGGGTGGGTGGAGCTACTGCCTCGTCTCCGGCATCACAGGTGACCTGCCCAACTGTTCGGTGGATGCTTCCTGCAGAGGCTGCCTCATCCCCCTTTCTCCCTTTGCTAAAGGTGAACGTTCCGCGGGCATGTATCCAAGCTACGCTTGGTAGCAGTGAGTAGTCCCGAAGGTTGGCTCCTTGGAGACAATTGGGGGCGGGGAGGTTTCCATCCCTGCTAGGGGCGCGGATGGCAGGTGATCCTCCTCTGCTGCCCATGACGGCTGCATTCCGCCGCGCTGCTGGTAAACTGGCCCTTGATATGCCAGTGATCTCCTGGTCTCGGAGAGTCCGTCTGCTGGCGGTGGCACATTGGAAAACCACCTGTGCTCCGTAGAGTCGTTAGCCAGGGGCTGGTGGGTTTCGCGCACATCTTGGCTGTGTATGCTTTCCACCTCCACGCGGTCCTGCAGTGCGTTCATGATACACTGCCAGTGTAGCTGTTCAAACCACTCAGTAACTCTTCGGTGCTGTCCCAGTGGATCCGCGCCCGGCGATGAACTGACAGGCGTGCGAGAGGGTGTTGGCAAGATGTCTCTTCTGCCCGCGTGTGTGGCTGCACGCCGCGGCAAGAAGTGGCGTACAGAAGGTTGCTGTAACTGCTGCTGGTGCCGCCTCCGCGTATCCTGATGCAGGAAGCTGGCTGCCGACATGTATGACTGAATCTGAAGGTTCGTGCAGTTCTGCTAGCAGATAGCAAAGAACTGTCCACGCTCACCGCACCATAACACTGATACCCCCAATTTTGTCGCGCACTATTCTGCTTCCGCGCTTTCACTTCCGCGTCTGGCCTGCTCCGCGACACTGTTGTTCCGCGGTGGTCGAACAGCACCCGCTTTGCTGCTCCTCCGCTACCTCTCCTAGTTTTTCGCAGATGCTTCACACCCTTTTAGTCCCGCTTGTGGGTAATGCTCCGCGGCTCGCTCCTTGCCGGCACAAGAGTCCGCCACCTTGTGGCCCCTGACTCCTACACCCGCGGAACCTCGTTCCGTGGCTGTGCGCAAGGACGCGGAGTCGCCGGCCACACCCTTCACCCAATTTGCGTTCCCTGGTTGTGATGGTTCTCAGCAGAGTCCCTGTTGGACCTAGGACTAGGAGCGGGTCGAGCAGTTCGTCCCACACACACTCGGAGAGGAGGTATTTTGTCCTGCGCGGAAGGCCTCCGCGGAGAGCAACCCAATAGCTCCTTTTAGAGCTGCGGATCTTGGAAGGGCCAAGCAGGAGTGTGAATCAGACTATCACTTGCGCGGATTGATAAGACAGGATGTGGCAATCTGATTCGGAACAAGTCAGGACTCTCAGGCTCATAAGTGGGAAGTAGGTTTACATTGACTCAAATTGCACAAGCTCATACAAAGGGCAGGCATCGTTTGTTAGCTTCGTTTCTCCGCTACACTACTACCTATATCTACCAAATCTAGCTCTCTCAGACTCCTCCTACCACACTCTTCCCCTATGTTGGACTCCGCGCGGTGCGTAACACGCACCGCGGGTCTCGTCCTTGATCTCACACACACACTCGATTACTACATTTCCCTGTTCTACTACCGCTTCTTCCTCTACTCCGCGGCTTGGGTGTTCGCGGTCTCGTGTTCTTCCTTGAATCTTCGTCTTTGCGCGGTTCGTCCTCCCGGTCCTCCTCCTTGATTATCGCTGCCCCCCCTGAGTTCTGATTGGTCGAGCTTCTTTCCTGGCATATGGTTCTGCCGTCGTGTGTTTTTGCACGTCCGTCGCTTCCACTTCTCCGCAGCTCGGTTCATGTTCTTTTCCCACCGCAGATTCTCACCCAGCTGTCCCGCCCATTTTGGCTTCTCCGCAGCCATTGCTTCCAACAGCCGTAGAAAGATCACCGTCAATTGGCGGCATTTTTTATCGCCTCTTTTCCTTCACCGCTACTGGTTTCTGCGCCACCCCACGCGCTACCACAGTCTTGTTGTGGGAGCCAGCATGCCTTGCGCGTTCTCCGACGCTCCGCGGTCTCCCCTTCATCCTCCTCCGCGGATCTCTGGCCGCGGAAGCCACGTTCTGCGAATCAGTGGGTAGGGGCAATTTTCCCTCCGCGAATCCATCTTCTGCTCAACGGAGATGTGGTGGATCCCCGCCTGACACAATATCTACTAGTTTTTGTCAATGTATGCCAGTTTTTGTCAATCTATACCAGTATTTGTCAATGTATACTAGTGTTTACCAATGTCTACTAGTGTTTGCCTATGTCTACCAGTGTTTGTCAATGTCTGCTAGTGTTTGCCAATGTATACTAGTGTTTGCCAATGTCTTCCAGTGTTTGCCAATGTCTACCAGTGTTTGTCAATGTATACCAGTGTTTGTCAATGTCTACCACTGTTTGTCAATGTCTGCCAGTGTTTGTCAATATATTCCAGTTTTTGTCAATGTATACCAGTGTTTTCCAATGTCTTCCAGTGTTTGCCAATATCTACCAGTGTTTGCCAATGTCTGCCAGTATTTGTCAATGTCTACCAGTGTTTGTCAATGTATACCAGTGTTTTCCAATGTCTACCCGTGTTTGCCAATGTCTACCAGTGTTTCCCCGTATGTACCAGTGCTTGTCAATGTCTACCAGTGTTTTTCAATGTATACCAGTGTTTGCCAATTTATACCAGTGGTTGCCAATGTATACCAGTGTTTTCCAATGTATACCAGTGTTTGCCAATGTTTTCCTGTGATTGCCAATGTGTACCAGCGTTTGTCAATGTCTGCCACTGTTTGCCAATGTCTACCAGTGTCTGTCAATGTAAACCAGTGTTTGTCAATGTCTACCAGTGTTTTCCAATGTCTACCAGAGTTTGCCAATGTATACCAGTGTTTGCCAATGTCTACCAGTGTTTGCCAATGTATACCTGTGTTTGTCAATGTATACAAGTGTTTGTCAATGTCCACCAGTGTTTGCCAATGGACACCAGTGTTTGGCAATGTCTACTAGTGTTTGCCAATGTATACCAGTGTTTGCCAATGTCTACCAGTGTTCGCCAATGTCTACCAGTGTTTTTCAATGTCCACCTGTGTTTGCCAATGTCTACCAGTGTTTGTCTATGTCTACCAGTGTTGTTCAATTTACACCACTGTTTGTCAATGTATACCAGTGTTTGCCAATGTCTACCAGTGTTTGCCAATGTCTACCGGTGTTTGCCAATGTATACCAGTGTTTGCCAATGTATACCAGTGTTTGCCAATGTCTACAAGTGTTTGCCAATGTATACCAGTGTTTGCCAATGTATTCCAGTGTTTGCCAATGTCTACAAGTATTTTTCAATGTCTACGAGTGTTTTTCAATGTTTGCCAGTGTTTGCCAATGTCTACCTGTGTTTGTCAATGTCTACCAGAGTTTGCCAATATCTACCAGTGTTTGCCAATGTATACCAGTGTTTGTCAATGTCTACCAGTGTTTGTCAATGTCTACCAGTGTTTGCCAATGTCTACCAGTGTTTGCCAATGTCTACCAGTGTTTGCCAATGTCTACCGGTGTTTTCCAATGTTTGCCAGTGTTTGTCAATGAATACCAGTGTTTGCCAATGTATACCAGTGTTTGCGAATGTCTACCAGTGTTTGCCAATGTCTGCTAGTGTTTGTCAATGTCTACCAGTGTTTCCCAATGTATACCAGTGTTTGCCAATGTATACTTGTGTTTGCCAATATCTACGAGCGTTTGTCAATGTCTACTAGCGTTTGTCAATGTCTGCCAGTGTTTGCCAATGTCTACCAATGTTTGTCAATGTCTACCAGTGGTTGCCAATGTCTACCAGTGTTTGTCAATGTCTACCAGTGCTTGTCAATGTCTACCAGTGTTTGTCAATGTCTACCAGTGTTTGCCAATGTATACTAGTGTTTGTCAATGTCTACCAGTGTTTCTCAATGTCTACCAGTGTTTGACAATGTATACCGGTGTTTGTCAATGTCTACCAGTGTTTGTCAATGTCTACCTGTGCTTGTCAATGTCTACAGGTGTTTGCCAATGTTTACCAGTGTTTGCCAATGTCTACCAGTGTTTGCCAATGTATACCACTGTTTGCCAATGTATACCAGTGTTTGCAAATGTCTACCAGTGTTTGCCAATGTCTACCAGTGTTTACCAATGTCTACTAGTGTTTGCCAATGTCTACCAGTGTTTGCCAATGTCTACCAGTGTTTACCAATGTCTGCCAGTGTTTGTCAATGTATACCATTGTTAGCCAATGTATACCAGTGTTTGCCAATGTCTACCTCGGTTTGCCAATGTATGCCAGTATTTGTCAATGTCTACCAGTGTTTGCCAATGTATACCAGTGTTTGCCAATGTCTACCAGTGTTTTCCAATGTCTACCAGTGTTTGTCAATGTACACCAGTGTTTGTCAATGTCTACGAGTGTTAGTCAATGTCTACCAGTGTTTGTCAATGTATACCAGTGTTTGACAATGTATACCAGTATTTGCCAATGTCTACCAGTGTTTGCCAATGTCTACCAGTGTTTGTCAATGTATACCATTGTTTGCCATTGTATACCAGTGTTCGCCAATGTCTACCTATGTTTTCCAATGTCTACCAGTGTTTGTAAATGTATTCGAGTGTTTTTCAATGTCTACCAGTGTTTGTCAATGTCTGCCAGTGTTTGTCAATGTATACCAGTGTTTGTCAATGTATACCAGTGTTTGCCTATGTCTACCAGTGTTTGCCAATGTCTACCAGTGTTTTCCAATGGCTGCAAGTGTTTGTCAATGTCTACCAGTTGTTGTCAATGTCCACCAGTGTTTGCAAATGTCTACCAGTGTTTGCCAATCTCTACAAGTGTTTGCTAATGTATACTAGTGTTTGTCAATGTCTGCCGGTGTTTGTCAATGAATACCAGTGTTTGCCAATGTACACCAGTGTTCTTCAATGTCTACCAGTGTTTGTCAATGTATACCAGTGTTTGTCAATGTACACTAGTGCTTGCCAATGTATACCGGTGTTTTCTAATGTGTAGCAGTGTTTGCCAATGTATACTAGTGTTTTCCAATGTATACCAGTCTTTGCCACTCTCTACCAGTGTTTGCCAATGTGTACCAGTGTTTGCCAATGAATACCAGTGTTTTCCAATGTCTACCAGTGTTTGCCAATGTATACCAGTGTTTTTGAATGTCTTCCAGTGTTTGCCAATGTATACCAGTGTTTGCCAATGTCTACCAATCTTTGCCAATGAATACCAGTGTTTGCCAATGTATACCAGTGTTTGTCAATGTACAGCAGTGTTTGTCAATGTCTGCCAGTGTTTGCCAGTGTCTACCAGTGTTTGTCAATGTATACCAGTGTTTTTCAATGTCTACCAGTGTTTGCCAATGTCTACCAGTGTTTGCCAATGTATACGAGTGTTTGCGAATGTCTACCAGTGTTTGCCAATGTATACCAGTGTTTGTCAATGTATACCAGTGTTTGTCAATGTCTACCAGTGTTTGCCAATGTATACCAGTTTTTGCCAATGTCTACCAGTGTTTGCCAATGTATACCAGTGTTTGCCAATGTCTACCAGTGTTTTTCAATTTCTACCAGTGTTTGCCAATGTATACCAGTATTTGCCAATGTCTACCAGTGTTTGTCAATGTCTACCAGTATTTGCCAACGTCTACCAATGTTTGTCAATATCTACCAGTGTTTGTCAATGTATACCAGTGTTTGTCAATGTCTACCAGTGTTTGCCAATCTACACCAGTGTTTGCCAATGTGTACCAGTGTTTTCCAATGTCTACCAGTGTTTGTCAATGTCTACGAGTGTTTGCCAATGTATACCAAAGTTTGCCAATATCTTCCACTGTTTGCCAATGTATACCAGTGTTTGCCAATGTGTACCAGTGTTTTTCAATGTATACCAGTGTTTGCCAATGTCGACCAGTGTTTGTCAATGTCTACCAGTGTTTGTCAATGTCTACAAGTTTCTGTCAATGTCTACCATTGTTTGCCAATGTCTACCAGTGTTTGCCAATGTCTACTAGTGTTTGTCAATGTCTACCATTGTTTGCCAATTTCTACCAGTATTTGCCAATGTCTACCAGTGTTTGCCAATGTATACCAGTGTTTGTCAATGTCTCCCAGTGTTTGCCAATGTATACCGATGTTTTTCAATGTCTACCAGTGTTTGCCAATGTCTACCAGTGTTTGCCAATGTATACCAGTGTTTGCCAATGTATACCAGTGTTTGCCAATGTCTACCAGTGTTTGCCAATGTATACGAGTGTTTTCCAATGTATACCAGTGTTTGTCAATGTCTACCAGTGTTTGTCAATGTCTACCAGTGTTTGTCAATGTCTACCAGTGTTTGCCAATGTCTACCAGTGTTTTGTAATGTCTACCAGTGTTTGTCAATGTATTCCTGTGTTTGCCAATGTCTACCAGATTTTGCCAATGTCTACCAGTGTTTTCCAATGTCTACCAGTGTTTGCCAATGTCTACCAGTGTTTGCCAATGTCTCCCAGTGTTTGCCAATGTCTACCAGTGTTTGCCCATGTCTGCCAGTGTTTGTAAATGTCTACCAGTGTTTGCCAGTGTATACCAGTGTTTGCCAATGTTTACCAGTGTTTGCCAATGTCTGCCAGTGTTTGTCAATGTCTACCAGTGTTTGCCAACGCATACCAGTATTTGCCAATGGTTACCAGTGTTTGCCAATGTCTCCCAGTGTTTGTCAATGTATACCAGTGTTTGTCAATATCTACCAGTGTTTGTCAATGTCTGCCAGTGTTTGTCAATGTATACCAGTTTTTGTCAATGTATACTAGTGTTTGCCAATGTCTACCAGTGTTTGCCAATGTCTACCAGTGTTTGTCAATGTCTGCCAGTGTTTGTTAATGTCTACCAGTGTTTGTCAATGTCTACCAGTGTTTGCCAATGTCTACCAGTGTTTGCCAATGTCTACCAGTGTTTGCCAATGTATACCAGTGTTTGTCAATGTCTGCCAGTGTTCTTCAATGTATACCAGTGTTTGCCGATGTATACCAGTGTTTGTCAATGTCTACCAATGTTTGTCAATGTCTACCAGTGTTTGTCAATGTATACCAGTGTTTTCCAATGCCTACCGGTGTTTGCCAATGTATACCAGTGTTTTCAAATGTATAACAGTGTTTGCCAATGTCTACCAGTGCTTGCCAATGTCTACCAGTGTTTGTCAATGTCTGCCAGTGTTTGGCAATGTCTACCAGTGTTTGTCAATGTATACCAGTGTTTGTCAATGTCTATCAGTGTTTGCCAATGTCTACCAGTGTTTTCCAATGCATACCAGTGTTTGCTAATGTCTACCAGTGATTGCCAATGTATACCTGTGTTTGTCAATGTATACCAGTGTTTGTCAATGTCTACAAGTGTTTGCCAATGTATACCAGTGTTTGCCAATGTCTACCAGTGTTTGCCAATGTATACCAGTGTTTGTCAATGTCTACCAGTGTTTGTCAATGTCTACCAGTTTCTGTCAATGTCTACCAGTGTTTGCTAATGTCTACCAGTGTTTGCCAATGTCTACTAGTGTTTGTCAATGTCTACCATTGTTTGCCAATGTCTTCCAGTGTTTGCCAATGTCTACCAGTGTTTGCCAATGTATACCAGTGTTTGTCAATGTCTACCAGTGTTTGCCAATGTATACCAGTGTTTTTCAATGTCTACCAGTGTTTGCCAATCTCTACCAGTGTTTGCCTATGTATACCAGTGTTTGCCAATGTATACCAGTATTTGCCAATGTCTACCAGTGTTTACCAATGTATACCAGTGTTTGCCAATGTATACCAGTGTTTGTCAATGTCTACCAGTGTTTGTCAATGTCTACCAGTGTTTGTCAATGTCTACCAGTGTTCGCCAATGTCTACCAGTGTTTTCTAATGTCTACCAGTGTTTGCCAATGTATTCCAGTATTTGCCAATGTCTACCAGTGTTTGCCAATGTCTACCAGTGTTTGCCAATGTCTACCAGTACTTGCCAATGTCTACCTGTGTTTGCCAATGTCTACCAGTGTTTGCCAATGTCTACCGGTGTTTGCCAATGTCTGCCAGTGTTTGTCAATGTATACCAGTGTTTGCCAGTGTATACCAGTGTTTGCCAATGTCTACCGGTGTTTGCCAATGTCTGCCAGTGTTTATCAATGTCTACCAGTGTTTGCCAACGCATACCAGTATTTGCCAATGGTTACCAGTGTTTGCCAATGTCTACCAGAGTTTGTCAATGTATACCAGTGTTTGTCAATGTCTACCAGTGTTTGTCAATGTCTGCCAGTGTTTGTCAATGTATACCAGTGTTTGTCAATGTATACCAGTGTTTGCCAATGTCTACCAGTGTTTGCCAATGTCTACCAGTGCTTTTCAATGTATACAAGTGTTTGTCAATGTCTACCAGTGTTTGTCAATGTCTGCCAGTGTTTGTCAATGTATACCAGTTTTTGTCAATGTATACCAGTGTTTGCCAATGTCTACCAGTGTTTGCCAATGTCTACCAGTGTTTGTCAATGTCTGCCAGTGTTTGTTAAACTCTACCAGTGTTTGTCAATGTCTACCAGTGTTTGCCAATGTCTACCAGTGTTTGCCAATGTTCACCAGTGTTTGCCAATGTATACCAGTGTTTGTCAATGTCTGCCAGTGTTCGTCAATGTATACCAGTGTTTGCCAATGTATACCAGTGTTTGTCAATGTCTACCAGTGTTTGTCAATGTCTACCAGTGTTTGTCAATGTATACCAGTTTTTGCCAATGTCTACCAGTGTTTGCCAATGTATACCAGTGTTTTCAAATGTATACTAGCGTTTGCCAATGTCTACCAGTGTTTGCCAATGTCTACCAGTGTTTGTTAATGTCGGCCAGTGTTTGCCAATGTCTACCAGTGTTTGTCAATGTATACCAGTGTTTGTCAATGTCTACCAGTGTTTGCCAATGTCTACCAGTGTTTGCCAATGCATACCAGTGTTTGCTAATGTCTACGAGTGTTTGCCAATGTGTACCAGTGTTTGTCAATGTATACCAGTGTTTGTCAATGTCTACAAGTGTTTGCCAATGTATACCAGTGTTTGCCAATGTGTACCAGTGTTTGCCAATGTATACCAGTGTTTGCCAATGTCTTCCAGTGTTTGTCAATGTCTACCAGTGTTTGACAATGTCTACCAGTGTTTGTCAATGTCTACCAGTGTTTGCCAATGTATACCAGTGTTTGCCAATGTCTACCAGTGTTTGTGAATGTCTACCAGTGTTTGCCAATGTCTACCAGTGTTTGCCAATGTCTACCAGTATTTGCCAATGTCTACCAGTGTTTGTCATTGTCTTCCAGTGTTTGTCAATGTATACCAGTGTTTGCCAATGTATACCAGTGTTTGCCAATGTCTACCAGTGTTTGTCAATGTCTACCAGTGTTTGCCAATGTCTACCAGTGTTTGCCAATGTATACCAGTGTTTGTCAATGTACACCAGTGTTTGTCAATGTATACCAGTTTTTGTCAATGTCTGTTAGTATTTTCCAATGTATGCCAGCGTTTTCCCTCTTCTTTTATTGATGGATGATGTACCTGCCATTTCCGTGGACGACGACCGCGCCATATGATCTGTTGCACGGACGACGATGTAATGGTGCAGTCGGTTTCGTTTTCTCTCAACGCTTTGCTCAGCATTTAAACAAAAAATAAAACCTGCCAGTTTTAAGGACTGGCACTGGAAAAGGAGCCGCCGTGCAGGACCAGGATCTGATGAGATTAGGCGGAGACAGTTGGTGAAGTTTGTTTCTTAAGCCTTTTGCAAACTGTTAAAGAAAATAGGTATCCTGCACTGGAAAAGCAGACGCTGTGCAGAAAAGATGAATTGGCTATGAGTTTTTATATTTTTGGCTGGGCAGGCAAGCTGCTGGAGAGGACGACGATGGAGAAGTATGGGCTTGCCAACGTGAACCAACACTTCATGAGCTTCAACACCATCTGCGACGCCACCCAAGTGCGTTTGCATGTGTACTTGTGTGTGTGTGTGTGTATGTGTGTGTGTGTGTGTGT
>SZWC01000411.1:93823-138724 GCA_023375785.1 Penium margaritaceum
CCCCCCCCCCCCCCCCCCCCCCCCCCCCCGGGTATCCCCCAAAACCATTCTCACAATTCCCCGAACCGACATTACTGTCCATACCCCCCTCAGCCCTCCGTCAACCGCCTACTCCCCCCTCAGCTTGTTACCTGCTGAGTTGTGTGGCAGTGAAGTTGTGTCTGACCCGACCCCATCACCTTGGCCACCCCTTCCTCCACAAGCTTCACTATGGAAGGCTGTGAGGGACGGATGTAATTCTCTCGCCTACTGGCCCCATGCGCATCAGCCTCAATTTCCCATGGCCGTTTTGCAAGACATGCGAATTGGTCTTGAGTTTTCATTGCTGTTTTGCAAGGCCTGCGTAACGGACCAACTATCCCCATTTCCCCCATAAACAAAAAATTCCTCTCTAGCCCCGTTTTCTCCACAAACCTCACCTGCACCCCCCTCCCCCCTCCCCGGCCCTCACCCCCATTGTTGGGCTCGGAGCCTGTCTAGCCCCTTTCCCGCCACAGTCAGTGTGCGGCACACAGAACTCTCTCGTCCGCATGTGGCTTGCAGGACCTGGAGGATGTTCTCAACACCATCCTTACCATCAAGAGGGAGATGGCTGCAGCCACGCTGCAACCTGTTGCCTAGAGGGAAGGAAAAACAACAATAAGCTCAAAGATTGTCTTCTTGTTGTCATGCGTGTCTGGCTTTGCTACTTATGTGTTATCTCTGTACAAACAGTTCAATTTCTGGTGTTAGTGTCAGAGATTGATAAGGGAACTTGGGGTTTCTGAGATACGGTTTGTTGACGAGGTGCATGCCCAAACCATTAACCCTAAAACCACACTCTCCGCGAGTGGTCCACAGCGGAATCTCATCATGGGTGCAAACAGACATATGAAAAGGTGCAAAATATTGTTTGAGGCTTTCTTCCACTTTATGGAACTCATGGGTTGTGGCCAAGCATGAACTGGAATTCTTTTTGGCAATCGACCTGTAATAAAAGCGGTTTGTCCAGTTTAGTGAAGTGTCGCCAGATTCTAAACACTGGTGCCCTACAGAGTACCGAGTGCATGTTGGTGAAGTAGCAATATCTACAAATGCATTGACATGCTCTTATGTATCTTCACGTTTTTACAAATGTAACTTCTGACCATAGACTTTCCCTCTACTTTGGTCACAATACACATTGTTGAGAATTGTGCCATCCAACCTACAGTAGCATTTAGATGAGATCCAGTGCGGAGCAATAATCCTCTTCACGATGTTAGTGGTACAGTTTGCAGAAGCTACATGCCTGGCGAGGACAAAAGACAAGTGTTAGGTCAGTCAACTCAAAATACAGCCTTCTTCCTCTTCGTGGAGTTTACGCGGATGAGTGGACAGTCATTTCAGCTGACAGAATACGTCACTCGCAAGCAGGTTGTATGCTGGATCTGTTCGCAAGTCGTGGATCTTGGTCCCACATCGCATCTCACTCTCCTCGATCAATCAGCTATGTATGTTTTGGTGGACGGTCCCATCTTTGACAGTGGATAAAGTCTTGCCAACCTGCCCTTCAAAAGGCTCGAGCAAGTAGCCGACCCATCAAGGCTGCAGGCTGCTCAGTACCAGGAGTGCCAGGCTGCAGTATGCAGGAGACTGTCAACACGGAGTGCAGGCCTCAACACTTGCAGGTGCAAGGAGCACCTCTTCGATCGCTTCTCAGGGATAGCCCAATGGGAAAGCGTCCTCTCCTGTGATACTCTGCTCAGCTGTCTCCTCCCCCTTCCACTGCCTTCAGCATTTGTCCATCGCAGCAGGGTTGGTGTGCACACACTTGCTGCGCTGGGAGTCGTTGACCTGCAGCTGTGATCACAACACATGGCGTTGCTCTCCAAAGAGTTCCTGGTGCCAAACAGGATGGAGGCATGTAGGAGGACGCTCATGCTGTCTCGCGTTGCGTGTTTACTTTTTGTAGAATACGGGAGGTCTCCTGGCAGCTTTTATACATTGCAGTGCTGGATGGACCTGAGAAATTCTCCTGGCTGATAGCCCTGCACTTTTGGAGTGCTTCTCCCCTCTGTCCGGCCAAATTGCCCCTGCTCCGCTTGGTACTGTTTCTCCTGCTCATCCTGCTCGTGCCGCAGCCGCTCTCTCTCCTCATTCCCTGCTCCTTTTGGGTCCTCCGTCCATTGCTTCCTTAGAGCAGTAACTTCTTCCCTCATCAAGTTTGTCAGACATGCCACTGACAGCCCTGCTGAAAGAATAAGCATGCCGAATACTGGACCCCACCCTCCTCCAAAGTCGGCAACGACGCCCGTCAGGAAGGGACCCAGCGCTGCACCAAGTGACCCCGTGCCATCAATGATTCCGGCGACCGTGGAAAGGGCTTTTGCGTTCCCTCGTAGGGACGGATGCTGTCCTAGATCAGGGGAGACAGAACATGTGATGAGAGCGTAGGGTCCAATCACACAGAAACCTACGAGGATGAGGAGGAGGTAGTAAGCTGCGAGGCATGTTGACTGTCAGAGAGATGTGGCCAAGGAGGTAGTAAGCTGCGAGGGAGGGAAGAGCTGCTTCCATGAATGCTGCTGAGATTGTGGTATGGACTGCATTTAAGTGATCAGACAAAAGGCCAGAGAGAATACCGCCAGCGATGCCTCCGATGTCATAGACAGTAGATGTCATGCCAGCCAGTGTGTTGCTCACATACACACCGTTGATCTCTACAGAACAATCACGAGCTTGAGGAGACTGGTCAATTCGGCAAAGAAATGGGCCACAGCATAAAAAAGGAATGTGACTCCATGGCCCAATGGATAAGGCGCTGGTCTATGGAACTAGAGATTCTGGGTTCGATCCCCAGTGGAGCCGGTTCTGTCTCTCAAAGAGCAATATGTTTTAGACAACTGACATGCGTTCTCCTAACACGCTCCGCAAGAGTGTGCCCCTTCTCCCCCGCTTTCCAACCAAGCTCCTAGCTTGAGGCTAGACTACACCGGGAGTCGCATCACACATCAGTCCATCGTCATCAAAAGTGGAACAATCGGCATGAGGAGAAGGACAGCCAGTCGAGCACAGTGTACGCCACCAACTTGGCAAAAAATAGACAGAAGGCAAATGCTGCCACTCCAGGTATCTTCCACGCGGCCAGAAAGCCAATCGCGTCGTCTTCCTTCTTCCCGTCACTTACCCCCACCTCCACACCCTTCTGATCCTCAGCGCTTTTTTCAAAAGCCTCCGCCACTGCCGCAGAATCTTGTGTTCCAGGGCCCAATAGCTTCTCCTCCACATCTCCATCCCTGCCCTCAACGAGGCTATGGCCATCTGCTACAACGTTCCGCGCTCGGGCACCATCCTTTTCCGCATTGACAGGCATTTTGATTTTGCCAACGTGGCCGCCCATGTCATAAGCTGCTGAGGCATCTACAACCAATGGGACGGCCACAAATTCTCTGCCAAATTTACACGCACTTACACGCACTTATATGCACTTACACACACTTACACGCACTAACACAAACTTATACGTACTTGCACGCAATAACACGTACTTCCATGAACATACACACACTTACAAAAACATCCACGTACTTACACACACTTACACGCACTTACACATACTTACACACACTTACATGCACTTACATGCACTTACACACACTTGCATGCACTTACACGCACATACACACACTTACACGCACTTACACACACTTACCCAAATTTACACGTACTTACACGCACTTACACACACTTACACACACTTACACGCACTTACATGCACTAACACGAACTTATAGGAACTTACACACACTTTCACGCACTTACATACACTTACACGCACTTACACCCACTTACACGCATTAGCATGCACTTACACCCACTTACATGAACTTACACGTACTTACATGCACTTACACATACTTACACAAACTTACACACACTTACGTACACCCACACGCATTTACACAAACTTACACACACTTACAAGTACGCAAACACATTTACACAAACTTACACGCACTTATACGCACTTACACATACTTACACGTACTTACACACACGTATACGCACTTACACACACTTACACGCACTTACACGTACTTACTCGAACTTACACACACTTACATGCACTTACACGCACTTACATGTACTTACACAAACTTACACACACTTATACGCACTTACGTGCACTTAAACAAACTTACACACATGTACACACACTTACACACACTTATACGCACTTATCCGTACTTACACACACTTACACGCACTTCCACACATTTACACGAACGTACACGCACTTACACATACTTATACGCACTTACACACACTTACGCACACTTATATGCACTTACACATACTTATACATACTTACTCTCACTTGCACGCACTTACATGCACTTACACGTACTTACACGCACTTACACAAACTTACACGCACTTACACACACTTACACGCACTTACACGCACTTACACGTACTTACATGTACTTACTCCTACTTAAAATGGACTTACACGCACTTACACGCACTTACACAAGCTTCCACGTACTTACACACACTTACACGTACTTTACTGAGCTTACATGCACATACACACACTTACACATACTTACAAGCACTTTTACACACTTACATGTACTTACATGCAATTCTCGCACTTACAAGCACTTGCACGCAATTACACGCACTTGCACGCACTTACTCGCACTTACACGCACTTACACGCACTTAAACAAACTTACACACACTTACACATACTTACACGTGCCTACACACACTAACACGTACTTACACACACTTACACGCACTTACACGCATTTACACAAACTTACACGAACTTACACGTACTTATACGCACTTACACACACTTATGCGCACTTATATGCACTTACACGTACTTATACATACTTACTCTCACTTGCACACACTTACACGCACTTATACGCACTTACACACACTTACACAAACATACACGTACTTACACACACTGAAACGTACTTACACGCACTTACACGTACTTATATACACTTACTCGCACTTACACGCACTTACACGCACTTACACGCACTTACACAAAGTTCCACGTACTTACACACACTTACACGCACTTAAATGAGCTTACACGCACTTACACACACTTACACATACTTACAAGCACTTACACGCACTTACATGTACTTACATGCACTTCTCGCACTTTCAAGCACTTGCACGCACTTACACGCACTTACACGTACTTACATACACTTACACGTACTTACACGCACTTACACACACTTACACGCACTTACACGCACTTACAAGCACTAACACATACTTACACACACGTCCACAAACTGACACGCACTTACACGCACTTACACGCACTTACACGTACTTACACGCACTTACATGTACTTAGACGCACTTACACACACTTACATGCACTTACACAAACTTACACGGACTTGCACGTACATACACATACTTACACGCACTTACACAAACTTCCACGCACTTACATGCTCTTACACATAATTACACAAACTTACACGCACTTACACACACTTATACGTACTTATATGAACTTATACGCAGTTACACGCACTTACACATACTTACACGTACTTACACACACTTACACGCACTTACACGAACTTATACAAACTTATAAGCAGTTACACGCACTTACACATATTTACACGTACTTACACACACTTACACGTACTTACATAAACTTACACATACATACACGTACTTATACGCACGTAAATACACTTACAAGCACTTACACGCACTTACACGCACTTACACGAACTTATACATACTTGCACGCACTGCACCAACTTACACACACTTACACGTACTTATACACACTTACACACACTTACACGCACTTACACGCACTTACACACAATTAGGCGCACTTACACACACTTGCACGCACTTACACTCACATACACACACTTCCTCGTACTTAAACACACTTACACACTTTTACATGCACTTATACGCACTTACACGCACTTACACGAACTTACACGCACTTACATGCACATACATGCACTTACACGTACTTACATAAATGTATATGCAATTACATGTACTTACAGGCACTTACATGCACTTACACGCACTTACTCAAACTTACATCCACCTACACGCACTTACACGCACTTACACGCACTTACACACACTTACATGCATTTACACGTACTTACACATACTTACATGTACTTACACATACGTACACGCACTTACACATGCTCACACATACTCACACGTACTTACACGCACTTACATGCACTTACACGCACTTACATGCACTAACCTGCACTTACACACACTTACACACACTTACGAACACTTATACGCACTTACACAAACTTACACCCACTTACATGCACTTGCACGTAGTGACACTCACGTACACGCACTAACACACACTTACACATACTTACACGTACTTACATGAACTTACACGCACTTACACGCATTTACACGCACTTATACGCACTTACACGCACTTACACACACTTACACGTACTTGTGCACACTTACACATACTTACACGCACTTACGCACAATTACACAAACTTACACAAACTTTCACGCACTTAGCTGAACTTACACAAACTTACACGCACTTATACGCACTTACACGCAAGTACACACACTTACACGAACTTACACTCACTTACAGGCACTTACACGCACTTAAATGCACTTATACGTACTTACACATACTTATACGCACTTATACACACTTACATGCACTTACACAAACGTACACAAACTTACACACACTTACACGCACGTACACAAACTTACACGTACTTACAAACACTGACACGCACTTACACGCACTTACACAAACTTCCACGCACTTACATGCACTTACACGCACATAGTCAAACTCACACGCACTTACACACACTTACACGCACTTACACAAGTTAACTCGCACTTATACACACTTATAATCACATACACAAACTTACACGCACTTGCATGTATTTACATGCACTTACACACACTTGCAAGAACCTACACAAACTTACATAAACATGCACACACTTATACGCACTTACACGTCCTTACAAGAACTTACACGTACCTACACGCACTTTCACGCATTAACACGCACTTACACGCACTTTCGTGCACTTACACAAACGTACACGCGCTTACACTTGCTTACACACACTAACACAATCTTACACACACTGACACACACAATTACGCACTTACATGCACTTACATGCACTTACAGGCATGTACAAGCACATACACGCACTTACATACACTTACATACACTAACATGAACTTATTTGCACTTACACGCACTTATACTCACTTACACGCACTTACACGTACTTACATGCACTTACACGCATTTACACACACTTACATGCACTTGCACAAACATACACGCACTTGCACACACTAACACGCACTTCTATGAACTTACACGCACTTTCACACTCTTCCACACACTTACATGCACTTACACGCACTTACACGCACTTACATGCACTTACACGCACTTACACATACTTACACGCACTTCCACACACTTACACGCACTTACACGCACTTACACAAACTTACACGTACTTCCTTACACTTACACACACTTACACGTGCTTACACGGACATACACACACTTATACACACTTGCACGCACTTAAACGAACTGACACGCACTTACACGTACTTACACGTACTTACACGCACTTACACGCACTTACACGCACTTCTCGCACTTATACGCACTTGCACAAACTTACACAAATTTACACACACTTACACACACTTACATGCACTTACACACACTTACACACACTTACACACACTTACACATACTTACACGCATTTACACGCACTTACACGCACGTACACAAAGTTGTACGCACTTACACACACTTACACACACTTATACGCACGTACATGCACTTACACGAACTTACACACACTTATACGTACTTACACGCACTTACACAAACTTACATGCACTTATACGCACTTACTCGCACTTACATGAAATTACACACACTTACACGTACTTACACGTACTTACAAGCACTTACACGCACTAACACAAACTTACACACACTTACACGAGCTTACACACACTTACACGAACTTACACGCACTTACATACACCTACACAAACTTAAAGGCACATACACGCACTTATACGTACTTACACACACTTATACGCACTTATACGCATTTACACACACTAACACACACATACACGTACTTACACATACTTACACACACTTACATACAGTTATACGCATTTACACAAACTTACACTCACATACACCAACTTACACGCACTTATACAAACTTCCACGCACTTACATACACTTACATGTACTTACACGAACTTACACACACTTACACACACTTACACGCACTTATACAAACTTATACACAATTATTCGCACTTACATGTATTTACACGCACTTACACGCACTTACACGCACATACATGAACTTAGACGCACATACATACACTTACACCCATGAACACGTACTTACAAGCACTTACACGTACTTACACACACTTACACACACTTACACGTACTTAAACACACTTACACGCACTTACACAAACTTCCATACACTTATACACACTTACACGCACTTACACGCACTTACACGCACTTACACCCACTTACACACACTTACACACACTTACACACACTTATACACACTTACACGCACTTACACTCACATACACGCACTTCCACGCACTTACACGCACTTACATGAATTTACACGCACTTACACATACTTACACACACTTACATTAAATTACACACACTTACATGCACTTACACGATCTTACACGCATTAACACGCACTTATACACACTTACACGCACTTACACGCACTTACACACACTTACACACACTTACACGCTTTTACATGTACTTACACATACTTACACGCACTTATACAAACTTACACGCACTTAGACAAACTTACACGCACCTACACGCACTTACAAATACTTACACATGCTTACACACACTTACATGTACTTATACGCATTTACACACACTTACACGTACTTACACACAATTACACATGCTGACACGCACTTACACATACTTACAAGCACTTACACATACTTATACGCACTTACACATGCTTACACGTACTTACACGTACTTACACACACTTACACGCACTTACACACACTTACACAAACTTACACGAACTTACACGTACTAAAACACACTTACACGAACTAACACGCACTTACACACACTTACACGCACTTACAAGCACTTATCCAAACTTCCACACACTTACACATACTTACCACACTGAGACAAACTTACACACACTTACACACACTTACAAACACTTACACACACTAACTCCAGCTTACACGCACTTACACACACTCTCACAAACGTACACGCACTTGCACGTATTTACATGCACTTACACGCACTTTCACGCACTTACACGAACTTACAAACACATACACACACTTATATGCACTTACACGCCCATACAAGAATTTAAATGCACTTACAGACACTTACACACATTGACACGCACTTACACACACTTACATGCACTTATACAAATGTACACGCACTTGCGCTTACTTACACTTAATTACACACACTAACACAAACTAACACGTACTTATACACACTTACATGCACTTACACACACTTACACACACTTACATGCACGTACAAATACTTACACACACTTAGACACACTTACACGCACTAACACGCACTTATTCGCACTTACACACACTTACACTCACTTACATGTACTTACACGCTGTTACACGCACTTACACGTATTTACACACACTTACACAAACTTGCACAAACGTACACGTACTTGCACGTACTAACACGCACTTCCATGAACTTACATTTACTTACACACTCTTCCACGCACTTTCACGCACTTACACGTACTTACACATACTTACACGCACTTACACACACTTAAACGCACTTATACGCACTTCCACGTACTTACACACACTTACACACACTTACACGCAGTTACACGTACTTACACATATGTACACGCACTTACAGGCACTTACACACACTTACACATACTTATACACAGTTACATGTACTTACATGTACTTACACGTACATGCATGAACTTGCACACACTTACACACACTTTCACGCACTTACACGCACATACATGCACTTACACGCACTTACACGCACTTACATATACTTACACGCACTTACTCGCACTTACACAAACGTACACATACTTACACGCACTTACACACACTTACACGTACTTACACGCACTTACACGCACTTACACGCACTTACACGCACTTACAGGAACGTACATGCACTTACACACTTTTACACGCACTTACACGAACTTGCACGCACGTATACGCACTTACACGTATTTACACGGACTTACACACAATTACACGCACTTACACGAATTTACACGCACATTTATGCACTTACACGTACTTACACGCACTTACACATACTTACAAGCACTTTCACACACTTACACATACATACACGCACTTACATGCACTTATACGCACTTACACACACTTACACGTACTTACATGCACTTACATGCACTTATACGCACTTACACGTACTTACACAAACTTACACGCACTTACACACACGTACATGCACTTACACACACTTGTAGGCACTTACACACACTTACATGCACTTACACACACTTACACGCACCAATACACACTTACACGCACTTACACTCACTTACATACACTTACACGCTCTTACACGCACTTACACGAACTTACACAAATGTACAAGCACTTACACGTACTTACACACACTTGCATGAACTTACACGCAGTGACATGCACGTACACAATCTTACACGTACTAACACGCACTTACACGTACTAACACGAACTTACACGCACTTATACACACACGCTTTTACACGCAGTCACATATACTTACAAGCACTTATACAAACTTACACGCACTTACACGTACTTACACGCACCTACACACACTTACACGCACTTACACACGGTTACACACACTAACGTGCACTTACATGCAATTATACACACTTACACGCACTTCCACGAACTTACACGCAGTTACACGAACTTACACGTACTTACACGTACTGACACACACTGACACGCACTTACACGTACTTACACACACTTACACACACTTACACGAACTTACATGCACTTAGATAAACCTACACAAACTTACACGTACTTACATGCACTTTCACGCACTTACACGCTTGTACATGCACTTACACATACTTACACGCACTTACACGAACTTACACGCACTTACACGAACGTACACTTACTTACACGCACTTACACAGACTTACACACACTTAAACGCACTTGAATACACTTACATGCACTTACATACACTTATACGCACTTACACGCACTTACACGCACTTACACACACTTTCACAAACTTACACGCACTTACATGAAATAACACGCACTTACACACACTTATACGCATTTGCACGCACTCACACAGAGTTACACGCACTTGCACACACTCACACACACTTACAGGCATTTACACACACTTACACGCACTTACACACACTTACACGCACTTACACGTACTTACATGCACTTACACAAACTTACACGCACTTATATGCACTTAAACACACGTATACGTGCTTCCACGCACTTACACCAACTTACATGTACCTACACACACTTACACGCACTTACACATGCATACACGCACTTACATGCATTTACATGCACTTACACACACTTACACGCACTTACAAAAACTTACAGAAACTTCCACGTACTTACACACACTTACACGCACTTATACGCACTTACACGTACGTATCCGCACTTACACAAACTTACAAGCACTTACACGTACTGACACGCACTGACACGCACTTACACGCACTTACACGCACTTACAAGCTCTTATGTATAGTTACACGCACTTACACGCACTTACACGCACTTACACGCACTTACACGCACTTACATGCACTTCCACATACTTACACAAAAAAGCAGGCACTTACATGCACTTACACGCACTTACATGTACCTACATAGGCTTACACGCGCTTACACAAACTAACACGCACTTATGCAACTTACATGCACTTACACGTGTTTATACGTACTTGCACACACTTACACGTACTTACACGTACTTACAAATACTTACACATGCTTACACACACGTACACATACCTACATGCACTTACACGCACTTATACACACTTACACACACTTACATGCACTTACATGTACTTACACGAACTTACACGCACTTACACACGCTAACACGCACTTAAACATACTTACACACACCTATACACACTTGCACGTACTTATACGCACTTACACGCACTTACAAGTACTTACACGCACTTACACACACTTACACACACTTACACGCACTTACACACACTTACACGTACTTCCATGTACTTACACGCTCTTCCACACACTTACACGCACTTACACACACTTATACACACTTACACATACTTACACGCACTTACACACACTTACACAAACTTGCATACACTTACACGCATTTACACGCACGTATACGCACTTACACGCACTAACACATACTCACACGTACATAGAAACACTTACACGTACTTACACGCACTTACACTTACTTACACGCACTTACATGCACTTACACACACTTACACACACCGATATGCACTTACACACACTTCTACCTACTTACACGTACTTACACACACTTACACGTACTAACACACACTTATTCGTACTTACACACACTTATACTCAGTTACACGCACTTACACGTACTTACACGCACTTATACGCACTTCCACCCACTTACACACAATAACATGTACTTACACGAACTTACACGCACTTACACACACATACACGCACTTACACATGCTTACACGGACTTACACATACTCACACAAACTTACACGCACTAACACAAACGTACAGGAACTTACACGCACTTTCACACACTTACACGCGCTTACACGCACTTACACATACTTACACGCATTAACACACACTAATATGTACTTACACAAACTTACACGCACTTTCATACACTTACACACACTTACACAAACTTACACGCACTTACACGCACTTATACAAACTTACACACACTTACACGCACTTACACAAACGTACACACACTTACAAAGACTTACACGTATTTAAAGGAACTTACACGCACTTACTCACACTTACACGAACTTACTCGATTAACACACACTTACACGAACTTACATGTACTCACATGCGCTTACACGCATTTACACTAACTCACACGCACTTACACGCACTTACACGTACTGACAGACACTGACGCGCACTTACACGAACTTACACCCTCTTACACATACTTACATTCACTTACACGCACTTACACGCACTTATACGTACTTACACGCACTCAAACAAACTGACACGCACTTACATGTACTTACACGCACTTACACGTACTTACACGCACTTCTCGCACTTACATGCACTTGCACGCACATACACGTACTTACAAGCACTTGCACACACTTACACGTACTTACAAACAATTACACATACTTACACACACTTACACGCACTAACAAACACTTACACGTACTTACACGCACGTACACGAACTTACACGCACTTCCACGCACTTGCACGTACTTACACGCACGTACATGCACTTACACAAACTTACACTCACTTACACATACTTACACGTACTTACACAAACTTACACGCACTTACACATACTTACACACACTTACATGCAAACACACGTACTTACATGCACTAACACAAAGAAACAGGCACTTACATACACTTACACATGCTTACACACACTCACAAGTACTTACACTCACTAACACACACTTACACATACATACACGTACTTACAAGAACTTACACGCACTTACATCCATTTACATGCACTCACACGCACTTATACGCACTAATATGCACTTCCACACACTTGCACACACTTACACGTACTTTAACACACTTACATGCAGTTACAAGCACTTATACGCACTTATACTTACCTACACATACTCACACACACTTATACAAACTTACACGCACTTACATGCACTTCCACACACTTACACGCACTTACATGCACTTACACAAACTTACACGCACTTACATGCACTTAAACACACTTATACGTACTTACATGCACTTACACGAACTTACATGCACCTACAGACACTTACACGCACTTACACATGCGTACACGCACATACATGCACTTACACGCACTTACACACACTTACACGTCTTACACGGACTTACACAAACTTGCACATACTTACACGCACTTACACGTACTGACATGCACTTACACACACTTACCCACACTTATACGAACTTACAAGCACTTACTCGCACTGACACGCACTAACACGCACTTACACGCACTTACACGTACTAACACGTACTTATACATACTTACATGCACATGCACACACTTAAATGCACTTACATGTACTTACACGCCCTTACTCGCACTTATATGCACTTACACGCACTTACACATACTTACATACAATTACACACACTGACACACACTTACACGTACTTAAATGAACTTACACATACATGCACTTACACGCGTTTACACGTACTAACACGGACTTACACATACTTACACACACTTACACGAACGTATATGCACTTGCACGCATTTACATGCGCTTACACGCACTTCCATGCACTAACACGTACTTGCACACACTTACACATTCTTACACATACTTACATGCACTTACATGGACTTACACGCAAGTACACAAACATACACGCACTTACACGCACTTACACGCACTTACATGCACTTACATGCACTTACATGCACTTACACGCACGTACATGAACTTACATGCACTTACACGTATTTACACGCACTTACACACACTTACATGCACGAACACGCAGTGACATACGTTTACACACACTTAGACACACTTACACGCACTTATATGCACTTACACGCCCTTATATGCACTTACACGCACCTACACATGCTTATACATACTTATACGCACTTACACGCACTTACACGCGCTTGCGAGCACTTACACGCAATTACACACACTTACACGCACTTACAAATACTTACATGCACTTACACGTACTTACATGCACTTAAACATACTTACATGCACTTACACACACTTACACGCACTTAGATGTACTTACACACACATATACACACTAACACGCCCTTATTTGCACTTACACGCAGTTACACTAACTTACACGTACTTACACAAACTTACACTCACCTACACGCACTTACACGTACTTATACGTGCGTACACGCACTTACATGCAGTTACACGTACTGACACGCACTGACACGCACTTACACACACATACACGCACTTACACATACTTACGAATACTTACCGTACTTACACGCACTTACACGCACTTACACGCATTTACACGCACTTATATGCACTTACACGTACTTACACGCACTTACACGCACTTATACGTACTTACACAAAAAAACAGGCACTTATATGCACTTACACACACTTACACGCACTTGCACGCACCTACACGCACTAACACACACTTACATGAACTTGCACACAATTACACGCACTTACACACACATAAATGCACTTACACGCACTTACATGCACTTACATGCACCTACACGCACTTACACGTACTTACACATACTTACACGAACTTACACGCACTTACACACACTTACACGTACTGACACGCACATACACAAATGTACATACACTTACACATACATACACACACTTACACGTACTTAGACAGAAAAACGGGCACTTACATGTATTTACACCCACTTACACGCACTTACACGTACTTATACGCATTAACATGCACTTACACAAAATTACACGCACTCACACGAACTTACACGCACTTACATGCATTTACACGCACTTACACGAACTTACATGCACTAACACGCACTTACACGTACTTGCACACACTTACACGCACTTACACGCACTTACACGTACTTACACGTACTTACACGTACCTACACGTACCTACACCTACTTACATGCACTTACACCCACTTACACACACTTACATGCACTTACACGCACTTACATGCACTTACACGCACTGACATGCACTTACACGCACTTACATGCACTTACATGCACTTCAACACACTTATATGCACTTACACGCACTTACATAAACTTACACGTACCGACACGCACTTACACGCACTTACACACGCGTACATGCACGTACGTGTATTTACACGCACTTACACGCACTAACACCTACTTACAAGAACTTACACCAACTTGCATGCACTTACACGCACTTACACGTACTTACACACACTTACACGCACTTACTCGCACTTACACAAACTTACAAGAACTTACACGCACTTACACGCACTGACACGTACTTACACATACTTACACGCACTTACACGTACTTACACACACTTACACGCACGTACACACACTTACACGCACTTACATGCACTTACAAGCACTTACATGCATTTACACACACTTACACGCACTTACACAAACTTACACATACTTACATGCACTTACACGCATTTACACGTACTAACACACACTTACATGTACTAACACGTACTTACACACACTTACATGCACTTACACGCACTTACACACACTGACACACACTTACACCAACTTACAAACACTTACGCGTATTTACACGTACTTACACGCACTTACACACACCAACACGCACTTACACGTATTTATATACACTTATAGCACTGACACGCACTTACACGCACTTACACGCACTTACACCCACTTACACGCACCTACACGTACTTACACGCACGTACACGGACTTAGACGTACTTACACGCACTTCCACGTACTTCTACACACTTACACACACTAACCCGTACTTACAGGTACTTACATGCACTTAGAGGCACTTACACACACTTACACACACTTATATGCACTTACACACACTTACACGCACTTAGACGCACTTACACACACTTACATGTACTAACACACACTTATTCCTTCTTACATGTACTTACACTCACTTACACGCACTTACACAAACTTACACGTACCTATACGCACTTACATGCACTTACACATGCATACACGTACTTACATGCACTTATCCGCACTTACACGCACTTACACGTACTTATACAAACTTACACGAACTTGCACACACTTTCACGTACTTACACGCACTTACATGCACTTACCCGCACTTACAAGAACTTACAAGCACTTACATGTACTGACACGCAGTGACACACACTTCCATACACTTACACCCACTTACACACACTTACACATACTTACATGCACTTACATGCACTTACATGCACTTACAAGCACTTACATCACTTACACGCACTTACATGCACTTACACGCACTTACGTACCTCTACACGCATTTACACGAACTTACACACACTTACACGTACGTAAATACATTTACACGCACTTACACACACTTACACATACTTACAAACACTTACACGCACTTACACAAACTTACACGTACTTACATGCACTTACACGCACTTACATGCACTTACACACATTTACATGCACAAACACGTACTTACACATACTTACACACACTTACACAAACTTACACACACTTACACACATTTACACGCACTTGCACGTACTTACATGCACTAACACACACTTGCACACACTTACACGCACTTACACTCACTTACAAGCACTAACATGAACTTACACACACTTACACACACTTGCACGCACTTACACGCACTTACATGCACTTACACGTACTTACATGCACCTACATGCACTTACACACACTTACACGTACTTACACGCACGAACACCCACTTCCACTTACTTACACGCACTTACACACACTTAAATGTACTTACACGCACTTGTATGCACTTACACGCACTTACACGTACTTACACACACTTACATGCACTTACATATACTTAGACGCACTAAGACGCACTTGCACACACTTACACGCACTAACACGCACTTATTCACACTTACACGCACTTCTATCACTTACACGCACTTACACGCACTTAGATGCACTTACACGTACTTATACACACTTACACGCACTTGCACACACGTACTCACACTTGAACGCACTAACACGCACTTCCATGAACTTACATATACTTACACGCTCTTCCAAGCACTTACACGCACTTATATGCACTTGCACGCACTTATACACACTGACACGCACTTACACGCACTTACACACACTTACACGTACTTACACAAACTTACACGCACTTACATGCACTTACACGCACTTACACGCGCTTATATGTACTTACACGCACTTACACGCACTTACACACATTGACACGAACTTACAGGAACTTACACACACTTTCACGCACTTACACGTACTTATCCCCACTTACACGCATTAAAACACACTTACACGCACTTACACCAACTTACACGCACTTACATGCACTTACACACACTTACACGAACTTATACGCACTTACATGCACTTACACAAACTTACACACTCTTACATGCACTTACACAAACTTATATGCACTTACACACACTTACACGTATTTACACGAACTTACATGCATTTAATCACACTTACACAAACTTACTCGACTAACACACACTTACACGAACATACACGTACTTACACGCACTTACACGTATTTACACTAACTTAGACGCACTTACACGTACTTACACACACTTACACATACTTACGAGCACTTACAGGCACTTACACGCACTTACACACACTTACACGCACGTATACGCACTTACACGTACTTACAAACACTTACACAAACTTACACGAACTTACACGCACTTACACGCACTTAAACAAACTCAAAGGCACTTACACCCACTTACACGTAGTTACACGCACTTCTCACACTTACACGCACTTACACGCACTTACACACACTTACACACACTTACACGCACTTACATGCACTTACAAGCACTTATACGCACTTATACGCACATACAGACACTTACACACACTTAAACAAACTTACACACACTTACATGCACTTACACGCACTTACATGCACTTACAAACACTTACACGTACTTACACACACTTACACAAACATACATGCACTTACACGCACTTTCACGAACTTACATTCACCTACACACACTTACACGCTCTTACACGTGCGTATATGTACATACATGGACTTACCCGTACTTACACACACTTACACGTAATGACACGAACTTACACAAACTTGCACGCACTTACACGCACTTACACACACTTACCCGCACTTACTCAAACTTACAAGCACTTACACACACTGACTTGCACTAACATGCACTTACACGCGCTTACACGCACTTACACACACTTACACATACTAACACGCACTTATACGCACATACACGCACTTACACGCACTTACATGCACTTACACAAACTTACACACAGTTACACACACTTACAAGTACTGACACACACTTACACGCACTTACACGCACTTAGACGCACTTACACGCACTAACAGTTGGTTATACACAATTACAGGCACTTTCATACACTTACATGCACTTACACGTACTTACACACAGTTACACGCACTTGCACAAACTTACACGTACTAACATGCACTTCCACGCACTTCCATGCACTTACACGCATTTACACGCACTAACACGCACTTACACATACTTACACACACTTACACGAACTTATACGTACTTACACGCATTTACATGCACTTACATGCACTTACATGCACTTACACGCACTTACACACACTTACATGAACTTACATGCACTTACACGTATTTACATGCACTTACACGCACTTACATGCACTAACATGCAGTGATATGCACTTACACACATAAACACGCACATATACGCACTTACACGTACTTACACGCCCTTACATGCACTTACACGTACCTACACATACTTGCACGCACTTATACGCACTTACATGTACTTACACGCACTTCCACGTACTTACACGCATTTACATACACTTACACGTACTTACCGGCACTTACACGTACTTACACGTACTTACACACACTTACACCCACTCACACGCACTTACATGCACTTACACACACTTATACACAGTTACACACACTTACAAGTACTAACACACACTTACACGCACTTACACGCACTTACACGCACTTACATGCACTTACACGCACTAACATTTGGTTACACATAATTACAGGCACTTTCATACACTTACACGCACTTACACGTACTTAAACAAACTTACAGGCACTTACATGCACTTTCATGTCCTTACACGCACTTACACGTAATCATACACACTTACACGTACTTACACATACTTACATGCACTTACACGCACTTACCCGCACTTACACGCACTTACACGTAGTTACACACACTTACACTCACTTACATGCACTTACAGGCACTTATACATACTAGCATGCACTTACACGCACTTACATGCACTTACACACACTTATATGCACTTACACGCACTTACACGCACTTACATTCACTTACACATACTTACACACACTTACAGGCAGTTACATACAGTTACACGTGCTTACACGCACTTATGATACCCCCAATTTTGCCGCGCACTGTTCTGCTTCAGCGCTTTCACTTCTGCATCTGGTCTGCTCCGTGACACTGTTGTTCCACTGTGGTCAGACAGCACCCGCTTTGCTGCTCCTCCGCTACCTCTCCTAGTTTTCTGCGGATGTTTCACACCCATTGGGTCCCGCTCGTGGGTAATTCTCCGTGGCTCGCTCCTTGCCGGCACAAGAGTCCGCCACCTTGTGGCCCCTGACTCCTACGCTCGCGGAACCTCGTTCCATGGCTGTGCGCAAGGACGCAGAGTCGCCGGCCGCACCCTACACCTTATTTGCGTTCCCGGGTGGTGATGGTTCTCAGCGGAGTCCTTGTTGGACCCAGGACTAGGAGCGGGTCGTGCAGTTCGTCCCACACACACTCGGAGAGGAGGTATTTTGTCCTCCGCGGAAGGCCTCCGTGGAGAGCAACCCAATAGCTCCTTTAACAGCTGCGGATCTTGGAAGGGCCAAGTGGGAGTGTGAATCAGACTATCACTTGCACTGATTGATAAGACAGGATGTGGCAATCCGATTTGGAACAAGTCAGGACTCTCAGGCTCATAAGTGGGAAGTAGGTTTACATTGACTCAAATTACACAAGATCAGACAAAGGACAGGCATCGTTTGTTACCTCGTTCCTCCGCTACACTACTACCTTATATCTGCCAAATCTAGGTCTCTCCAACTCCTCCTACCACACTCTTCCCCTATGTTGGACTCCGCGCGGTGCGTAACACGCACCGCGGGTCTCGTCCTTCATCTCACACACACACTCGACTACTACATTTCCCTGTTCTACTACCGCTTCTTCCTCTACTCTGCGGCTTGGGTGCTCGCGGTCTCGTGTTCTTCCTTGAATCTTCGTCTTTGCATGGTGCGTCCTCCCGGTCCTCCTCCTTGATTATCGCTGCCCACCCTGAGCTCTCATTGGTCGAGCTTCTTTCCTGGCATCTGGTTCTGCCGTCGTGTGTTTTTGCACGTCCGTCGCTTCCACTTCTCCGCGGCTCGGTTCATGTTCTTTTTCCACCGTGGATTTTCACCCTCCTGTCCCGCCGATTTTGGCTTCTCCGCAGCCATTACTCCCAACAGCCGTAGAAAGATCACCGTCAATTGGCGGCATTTTTTCCCGCCTCTTTTCCTTCACCGCTACTGGTTTCTGCGCCACCCCACGCTCTACCACAGTCTTGTTGTGGGAGCCAGCATGCCTTGCGCGTTCTCCGACGCTCCGCGGTCTCCCCTTCATCCTCCTCCGCGGATCTCTGGCCGCGGAAGCCACGTTCTGCGGATCCGTGGGTAGCGGCGATTTTCCCTCCGCGGATCCATCTTCTCCTCAGCAGAGATGCGGTGGATCCCCGCCTGACACTGATGCCCCCATCCCCCCCTTACCAAGACTCTGTCCCAGAGTCTCCTTAGCGCAACAGGTGTGTGAACTTTCCTTGGGGACCTGGTCGCTGCCGTTGTTGGCAAGGGCGGCAGTAGGTATCCACTTCTCCACCCTCACGCTGATACCTCGCGGAGCATTCCTGATGCACATATAGCTGTCAGCCCTCACACCTGGCTCCTGCAGTGATGTCTTCCACGCCGAATCTCTTTTTGCACGTAAAGCAGTGCGGGATTCGTTCATATGTCCTGCAGCTGGTGCAGCGGTACACTGTCAGCCCCTCCTCATTCCTGCCCACCTTTATAACGCACTGTGTGTGGGCCCATCCTCCGCAGTGCTCACAGTGGCATGCTGCCCCTGTGACGACCCCCATACATCCGTCTCCGCAACACTACAGCCCGGAGTTTTCCGCACCCCAATTCGCTTTTCTAGGCTGAGCCAAGCACTGGTGGCATGTCCACACTCCTTCCTTGCCCCTCTTGCCGCATTTCTGGTGGCACATCTTCAGGCACATGCCACATCCCTTGCCGAACTCCGCCATCCCCTCGTGACAGGCTGCGCAAGCAGGTTCTTGGGTCTCCGCGATGAAGCTGAGGTAGCAGTCTGCCTCAAGAAGCTCATTGCCCACGCATTGGTGACATTGGCCCTTCCAGGCAGAGCTTCCCGCCACTAGGCATTTGCGGTGCGCGGATCTCGTGCAAACAGCACACCTTTCCCCATCCTGCACGGTCTTTAGGCATGTGGGGCATGCTGCGGATTGGTGCCTCTCCATTCCCGGTCCCTCCTCTTCCTCCGATTCTTCCTCTTCTTTTTCCTCATTCACTCGCGGTGCCCTGCAAACGCCTGGTTGCTTCTCAAACGCTTCCGTACACTTCCTACACACCGCAGCCCCGCTTCGCCCTCCGTGCCCATCACGAGGTGGTGCCAAGCAACCAGTGCAGATTTTGCGGAGGCATCCGCCACAGTCCTATACCTCCACTCCCCACCACTGGCCGCATTGAGCGCACTTCTTTTCTTCCAGTTCCTTCCTTCTTCTTTCCTCTGCCGCGACCCGTCCCTCCGCCTGCCACTGCCTCATTGTGGTCCCGGAAACAGAGCGCGGACCTCTCCTTCGCTCAAGGGGCCCTTCTTCCTCCTCTTCCTCCTCCTCCTCCCCTTCTGGGTCCCACCTCCCGCGGGATGGTGCTCCCCCAGCGCCGGGTCCTGCTCCCTCTTCCTCGTCCTTATTCTTCTTGGCCTCCTGTTATGCAGCCTCCTTCAGACACTGCAGGCAGGTGCGATTTCGTCCGATGCAAGTCTTGGAGGCTCCGCCGGCGTATTGATGCGCTGGATTCCCGCATACCCGGCACACCACCTTTAGGAATGGTTCAGCAGGGAGATTTTCCCCACACTACATACACGGGTCAGTGTAGTCAGCCAGGGCCTAAGGGCTCATTGGCACCTTCGTCCGCGGCGGTGCTTTCAGGGATTGGTGCTGGGCTTCTTCCGCTGAGGCTTGCTCGGGCTGTGGCCCAAGCCTACCTTTAGCCTCCTTTCTCTGGTCCTGCCACTCTCTTTGCTCTTGCCGACTTTCCTCCTAGTGCTCTTGTTGTTGCTCCCGCCGCAGCGGCTCGCGCCGTTGTTCCTTCCTCACTTCCTCCGCGGCGAGTTCGCGGACATCGGACTCCTCCTCATCCATCTCCTCTGGTTCCTGGCTCCATTCCTACTCTTGCTGCGACACCTGCTTTTCGCAGACGTCTAGCACCTCCTCCGCTCTCCATCCCCTCGAGCCCTTCCGCTGTCCAAGAGGCGACAGACGACCTCCCGTCCCGGGGATGTGCGTTTGCCATGCTAGTGGCAGCAACACAAATTCTGTGGCCGGGTAACTGCGGTCGCTGAATCCTTCTGGTCCTTCCAACCACACTTGCCCCGCCTCAACGCTAGCCACGCGGTACACCTCCCGCGGCTCCCATGCCTCTATCCCCGCACTAGGGAAGGGGCGGAGATACACCAAGTGGCCCTCATTGATGGGCCCATGGTTCAGTTGTCGGTTGGCCGCATCACATCCGCGCCAGGCTGCAACGGAGCCCCTTAACCGCGCCTCCGCCCGCATGGCCTTTGTCCGCTCACAGCGCTCGCGAAACCATTCCACGACCTCCTTGTCCTTCTCTTCCTCCGAGAGCTTCTCTTGCTCCTCCGGGGCAAGTGGTAACCTTAGCGGCTTCTGGGGCATACCCATCGCCGCCCGCCGTGGTTGTCCGAAGAGTAGCATGTGGGGTGAGAAAGAGGTTGCCCAGCTGGGTGTTGTGTTGATGAAGTGCGCCGTCTTCCTCAGCTTCTCATTCCAGCTACTGCCCTCCGCGGTTGCCATTGCTCTCTCCAGTATTTCATGTACCCGCTCCACTTGCCCTTGTGACTGAGGCCAGTACCGCCCGGAGTGTACATGGCGGACCCCCCACTCCTCCAGCTCCTCTCTGAAGGCCCCCATGAACTCTGTGCCATTGTCGCTGTGCACCACGCTGCGCCCACCAAAGCGGTAAAAGATTTCCTCGCGGATAAACCTTGCCGCGGTGGCTGAACTCTTGTTAGGCACAGCACGGACCCAAAGGTACTTCGTGAAGTGGTCCACCGCTGCAATCCAGTATTGGTTCCCTTGGTCACGGTGTGCGCAGGGGCCGTGGAAGTCGATGATAATCTTTTCCAGCGGTTCGCCGATAGGGGAGGGTTGGAATAGCGGCTGGTCCCGCGGTGTGGTTTTCCGCACTCGTTCGCAGGGGGCGCAGTGCTGTACCACGTCTTTGATGATAGCCGCCAGGTTTGGTATGTGGATGATGGGCGTCAGGCGATCCTTCAGTGCCTGCACATCAGTGTGGTGATGGCGGTGGTAGGCCTCCACAACTGGCCTCTGCAACGTGGGTGGGGGCACCAACAAAACACGAGGAGTTATTCTCCAGAGACGACCGTCCTCCCATGCATACTGCTCGCACAGACGGGCTAGGTCGTCCATTTTCCTCCGTTCGAATTCCACACCCAGCCGTGTTTCCAGATCCGCGTACACCTTCTGCGCCTCTGCTTTCTGCTGTTCCTTGCTACTGGCGCGGAGAAGGATGTGAGCGGTCTGCCAGATCCGCCAGTCCTGCGTTTCCATGGGCCCCTTCCTCCCCGCTTTCTCTGTTACTACTTCCCCCGGCTTCCGCTTCGTCTCTGGCATTCTTGCCGGCAATCCGCGCGCTCGCCTCCCATCCTGCTCCGCTTTCATCACCTTGAACTTTTTGCGGTTCTCTTCATCATAGACCGGTGGCTCTCTGTCCCAAGGATCAGGTGTAGGGAAGAGCCGAAGGATTCGGACCGCTCGAAGCTCTCCTTCATCCCACTGTTCTTGTAGCCTGCTCTCAGCGGGGCCGCTCAGGCGTCTGCCGCATCCACCAACGCGGTGCAGCTCAATCACCTCCTCCTTTCTGTGTGGAGCCGCTCCCGGAGCCCGCAGTAATCCCTGGCTGCGTGTGATGGGCTGCTCCTCTTCCAAGTCTCCCGGCGACTCACTGATTTCGGAAACCACCATCACCGCCGCCTCTTTCTCTTTGCATCCCCTCCTTTCCGCCCCCTTGCGTACAGCTGCTGTCGTGGCTTGTCCCAAGACAGGCCGTAGTGGAGCCGGCAGCATCTCCGCTTGCATGTGGACTTTGCGGAATACTGCCATCAGGAGCTCAGCTACCTGCGCGGCCTCCCGCTGGGCTTGCGCGAACTGTTCCGGAGTTACACTGGGGCTGGGGCCTTCATGTGCACGAGGTTGTTTCTCTCTGTGGCTCCGCGGCCGCTGCCTCTTCCACCTTCCTCTTTCATTTCAGAGCAAGAGTGGTTTCCTCCGGGAGAGTCTGCACCAGCTCCTCACTTCGGATGGTGTCTGCCGGTGCTGTTCTGGTCTGGCTCAGCGTCGCTGCTGCTTTCCACACCACTGCCGCTGCCCGGGCCTGAAATTGTGCCTTCCGCCGGAGGGAGCCAGCGGATGGCTCCGGGTGGTGGCGCTTGGCACCAGCTTTGTACCTCTTCCCCATCTTCTTTTCTCCTTCTGCTCCTGCCTGCCTCGCCACAGCCCTGTCTACTGTTGCTTCCCTAGCTGCCTCTGTCACTGTGCTACCTGCTCCTACTCTGGCCGCCTCCGCGGTTGCCCGTGTTTCTGTTGCTACCTGTGCCTCTGTGGCTGCTGCTCCTGCTACCTTGTTTGTCGCTGCTGCCGTTGCCTCCGCTGCCGCTATTGCTACCTCTTCTTCTTGTACCGTTACCACCGCTGCCGCTACTGCTACTGCCTCTGCCTTCGCTTTTGCCGCTGCTGCTGCTGCTGCTGCTGCCTCTGCCTCCGCCGCTGCCCCCGCTGCTTTTGCTTCCCCCATGATTTCCTTTATGAGTTCTTCCACAGCTTCCTTATCTGCCTTAGCCGCCGCTTCCCGTTCCTTGGCCAATTGGGCCTCTTTCTTCGCGGCCTCTGCGGCCACTCGTTCTGTCTCGGCTGCCTCCTCCTCCCATTCTTTCTGCAGGCGTTCGTGCATCTACTATAACTGAGGGGAGGGCTGGGTGTATTCACGGGCCTCTTCCACCTCTGCATCCCTCCTGCCCTTGTCCTCTCGGCATTCTTCCGCAGCCTCCTTGGCCAAGTGTCGCACCTCTTCTTGCTTAAGGCATAGTCCTTTTTCACACACCACGGTCCAGTGTGCCTCCGCAACCGCTGTCGCTATCCTAGTACGTATCACATTCTGGAATGTCAACGTCCAGCACTTTTCCATGGCTTCCATCCAGCGTCCCTTGGACCCCTGTGTGTCAGCAAGCCGCGACCTCTCCTCTTGCGGATACTGAACGCTCCACCTGGCATAGACGAGATTGAGCAAATATCCCACCTCCACTCGTCTGCCGCAGATCCTCGCCGCGGTGCCTCCGCCGATCCGGGTGCCTGGTCATTCACATGGTACAGGATGAGGGCTGTGGCCCTCTCCTGGAGCAGATGCACGTACCGTCTCTCTGGCCTGCTACGCTGGTCCTTCCGCACCCTGTTCCACCACACTCGAGCGGCTTCCATTGATGGGTCCACCCGCTCGGTGTCCAATAGTTCTGCGACGCCAGCCATGTCACTGGCCACCTTTGGTTTGATGCTCAGGCTATCCCGCAATGCCAAAACAAGGCGCTCTGCGCCTGCTGTCTTCAGCAGGAGCACCTGCCTCTCGTGCACTCTGAGGGCTAGCACCCCCGTGGCTGCTTCCTTTCGTACCACCTGCCACACCTTGCCGAATAGTGAATCCTCGAACTCCGCGCCGATCACTTCTGGAATCTCTGTCAGCAATTGGAGCATGAAGCTGCTTCCTACTTCAAGCAGTAGGGCTTCCTTGGGCTGCTCCCCGCTATCCCCAGAGCTTTCTTCGAGGTACGTCCTCGCCCCTTCCATCACCGTTCCTGTGCCCAGTAGGGGACGTGCTGGTTGCCGAGTTGGGCTACCGCGCGAGGTCGGCGGCGAGTGAGAGAGCGCCGGCATAACCGGGGAGGGGAGTGGGGTACTCAGGGTCCGGGCCCCATCTCGCGGGCTTGGTGTTGGTGTAGCGGTTGTTCTTACCGATGCCTACGTTGCCCCTGCCACTGGCTCCATTTGTCTGAGGATCCGCGTCGGTGTACTCGTGGCCGGGCCTTGTCACGACGAGCCTAGTGATTTGGCCGCAGGTGGCTTGACCTGCGTTTGTATTCGTTTCGTGGGACCGGACCGCGGTGGGATTGCCGCTGCCGGTCTTGTGGTTGGTGTCAGGGTCGTCCCTACGGCCGGGCTGGGCCGCGGTGAGGCCGGAGCCGCTCCTGGGGTGGCCGCCACTGGTGTTGGCGGTGTTCTTGTCACCGAGCCAGTTCGGGACACGCCTGTTGCGGCCGTGGGTGGTACTGGTGTCCTCACAGGCAAAGTCCTTGTCGTGGGACCCTGCCGCGGTTGAGCCGCTGTCCCCGTTGGTGGTGTTGGTGTCCGTGCCGGGCGGTGCCCCACGCCTGTGTTCAGAGCAGGGCGGCGTAGCTGTCGTCGGGAGGACCCACCCCCCCGCGACGAAGGCGCGGACCCCGTGCCTTGATTGCGTGCCATGTCGGATGTTCCGCGGGCGAGAGCCCAGCTGCGTGTTATGCGTCGAGTGTGTCGAGTGCCGCTGCGAGCTGGGTCGAGAGTAGGGAAGGCCGTGCGGGGAGATGGTCGATGCGAGGTAAAGAGCGGGGTGAACGATCGAATGCCTGAACTCGAAATGAGACTAAGAATGCCTACGCCGATCAATACATCCACCTGGCGCGGCGCGAGCCAGTCCGCCGCAAGTAGGATGTCGTACATGCGGACATCGCAAACCTGAACGGTTTGCGCCGCATGTACATTTGCCACTTGCATGGGGAGGCCTGCGATATGTCTGAGCGGCACGTCAATGTCTCCGGTGGAGATAGAGAAGCGGAGTCGAGTGGGTTGGATGAGGTGCTGCATGTGGAGCGAGCGGACCATCCGGAGCGCAATCGTGGTATGGGTGGCGCCGGTGTCCACAATGGCCATGAATTTGCGGCCACATATCCACACATAACACCACGCCACGTGAACTTTGTAGGGTGCGGGTGGTCCGGGGGTGAGAGCCGCGGGTGACCAGGTGCATGAGGCACGTGCAGCGGCACCGCGTACAGTAGAGTGAGTGAGGATGATGCTGCGGGATAACAGGCGAATGCCGGTCAGGCTGTCTCGCGTGCATGTGAGGCGGATGCCAAGAGGGGAAAGGGAGGTATTGTGAGTGTTGAAAAGGGCGCGGAGACTTTCTGTAGACTCAGGGGAGTGAAGGAGGAAGTCGACCAGAGTGAGGGGATTGCGGTTCTCAAGGAGTGGTGTGGCGGGAGCATAAGAGTGCGGGTCGCTCAATGGACAGGTATGTGGTGGAGCAGCGGACGGTCGCGGGGTTTGCGGGGTTGCATGTTGTGGGGGAAGATGGGGTGTGATTTCCTCCAACGTCCAGTCGCGGATGGTGGGGCTGTACCTGCGAGCAAGCTGCAGGCCGGACACGGAGAGGGCTGGTAGGGTCTCCGCAACGGCCGACTCCGCGGCGGGGTCGAGTTCATTCAGGAGATGCAAGGCGACCTCTTGTTCCTCCTCATCGAATTCCCTTGTCACTCCCTCCCATTCTGGTTCAGTGGGTGGAGGTGATGTCCCGACATCCGGGATAGGTTCCGCATCATTTGGAGGTGCCTCTGCTGTATTTAGCGGTGCCTGGTCAGGGTCTGGCCAGCCCGTGCGTGGAAGTCGGCTCAGGGCATCCGCGTTGCGGTTTGCAGCCGCAGGCTGGTACTTGATCTTCATGTTGTAGCCCTGGAGAAGGAGTGCCCAATTGGCTAGGATGCCCTCGTGGTTCTGAGTAGTGAGGAGCCACTGGAGGGCCTGATGGTCCGTGAGAAGCGTGAACGGCTTGCCATTCTTTACATAGTCGCGGAAGTGTTGGAGTGCCCAAAGGACAGCCAAGCATTCGCCCTTCACCGACGGGTACTTCCGCTCCCCTTCTGTGAGGGCACGACGGGCGTAGGCAATCACCTTCTGTGTGGGTTCCTGCACCGTCTGGGATAAGATGGCGCCAAGCCCATCCCGCGACCAATCAGTGGTGATGGAGAATGGGAGGTTGAAGTCGGGGAACTCGAGCATGGGCGCGGTAACCAGGCGGTGTTTGATTTCCTTCCAGGCGTCCGCGCACTCTGATGTCCATTCAAACGGCACGTCCTGGTGCGTCAACTCCTGGAGCGGCTTGATGATGCGCGCGTGGTTACGCACAAACTTCCGGTAGAAGGAAACAAAGCCCAGGAAGATCTTGACATGCCCCGCGGAAGTGGGCTGACGCCATTCCTGTACTGCCGTGATCTTCTCTAGATCAGTCTTAATGCCATCCGCGCTCATCACGAAGCCCAGGAACTCCATTTCCGTGGCTCCGATAGAGCATTTGGCTGCCTTGAGCTTCAGGTTGGCCCTGCGGAGGGCAGCGAAGATAGCAGCCAGGGAGGAGAACAGTTCCTCGAAGGTTTGTGCCGCAACCATGATGTCATCAATGTAGTAGCTGACATTGGCAATTCCGCGGAGGGTGGAGTCCATGACCCGCTGAAATGTCGTGCTGGCGTTGCAGAGTCCAAAGGGCATGCGTGTAAACGCATATAGACCTTCTGGTGTCACAAACGCAGTCTTAGCGATGGAGTCCGGGTGCATGGGAACAGCGTGAAAGGCAGCCTTGACATCAAGTTTTACGAACCATCCGCGACCCTGCTGGCGCTCCTGTATGTCGACGATCAGTGGCATGGGATACGCGTCCTCCTTGGTCACACGGTTGAGGTCGCGAAAGTCAACGCAAAATTACTTGGACCCGTCCGGTTTCCCCACGATGACCAAGTTGGCACGCCAGGGACTGACGATTGGGACAATCACCCATTGCGCCTTGAGCTCCGCGAGCCCCTCTATGATAATCTTCTCCTGCTCCGGAAGAATGCACTGCACCTTCTGTTTTGTGGGTGCAAATTCTCCCGTACAGATGATGTGGAAGGCCTCCACGGCCCCCAGATCAACTGTGGACCCAGCAAAGATGTCCGCGAATGCGTCCAACAGGTCGTAGAAATCCTGTTTTTATGCGGGAGAAAGTCGTGAGTGGAGCATGTGATCCCATTGCCGGGATGGTGATGGCGCTTTTTCGCGGAGTGGGTAGAACTCCTCTTCGTCCTCGAGTGGATGTCCATCCCCTAGAGCTCGTTGTCCCCTCTGCCACATCCCAAGGAGATTGGTCTGCACCCCCGGCTCGGTTGTTTCCTCCGCGAGGTCCTGCCATTCATCTGCCGTGACCTATTCCGCGTCAGGCAAATGAGCCGTGATGGATGGCAATCTGTTTGCATGGGCCTGAGAATCCTCTGCCGCAGCATCCCGGAGGGAGAAGGATTTGCCGCCGGTTACAGTTATCGCCACCCTTTTGCCGATGGTGATGGGACAAAATGCGTCTTCCCCGGATGCAGAGCTGAGTTGCATGATTCCGAGGGAGAAGAGAAGGTTGGCCCGTCGTGGTATCAAGTACTCCATGCCCAGGAGCACGTCGTAAGTTCTTGCCTGCGTGACTTGGACGTCCATTGGTTCATGGAGAGAACCCACTTGCATGGGTAGGCCGTGAACTTCTCCATCTTCATAGTCCATTCTGCCCGCTGAGTTGGTGAAAAGACGGCGCGTGGGGAGGATGCGGTATGCCCATCCGGCCACTAGAAGGACGCGGAATGCCACAGTGGTCTGAGTGGCCCCAGTGTCAATAATGGCCACGAATTTCCTTCCACATATCCAAACCATGCAGCATGCGACCTCGTAATGGTTGTCTTCCCGTCGCGGTGGTTCCAGGGGCTGCGGTGCCCATCCCCACTCTTCTTCCGCAAGGCTTAATGCTAATGAAGTGTCGTGCATTGCACGGCGGGTGTTCTGTGTGCCCGCGGTCAGCGTGGTGCAGTTGAGAGAGATGCCTACAGCTTGGAGGCGTTGATTGGCCCTGGCAAACTCCTCCTTCAGTCGCGGTGCAAGCTTAGGATGAATGCGTGTGAACTCAAAAAAGTTGACTTCCGCAATGGGGGTGGTGAAGAGATGTTGAACGGGGTCGTTGCTTCCCTCCGCGACTGCCGGAGCTGTGGGGGGTCCCTGCGAAGATGGTGCCGGTTGCTTTTCCACTGCGAGTGGCGGTTTCGTCTCTCGTCGTTTCTCCGGCACGACGGTACAATTATCAACTGCCTCCTGGAAGCGTTCCTCCGCGGCCTCTGCCTTGCGCCGCAGATCTTCTTGTACTCTGGCTGCCATCTGCAAATTCCATCCGCGCAAGCCTAATTCTTGGGCTTGCACGATGAGAGTGGTCTCCGCAGCGGTGGGAGGCAATTCCGTGGTCTCGTCCTCCGCCACCGGCAGCCCCATCTTGACGTTACGGGCTCTGCTCGTAGAGTTCACGGACGCCTGGGGGTTGGGCAGGATACCTTGCCCTCCCGGGGCAGTCTGGGTTTGATTGTCCGGTGCTGGCCGCCTAGCTTGCATCTGCTGCTAAGGCTGCTGGTCCTGCCATGGTTGATTATAATACCGCTGCCACTGCTGCACCATAGGGTCCTGCTGCATGGGATCGGTTCGCAGAATACCCTGTCTTTTGCGCAGACAGTCTCAAGCGATGTGCTCCAGGCTCTGGCAAGTGTAGCACGCCTTCGGCTTGGGTTAGGAGGCCTGTGCTGCTGGTGCTGGAGTATGAGAATCTCCACCCTCATGCTGTTGCGTCGACCGCTGCGATGTGGAAATGGCCGTGGCGTCCTGCACCGCATCCTGCAGCGACTGGTAGCGCTCAGGGATCATCGGACTGCTGATCTCATCGGGAAGTGCGCGGATGAGATTTTGCAGGAGGACCCACAGCGGCAGTCCTTCCCCTTGAGGGTTCTTCGCGATTGATGCCCAAGTGAGGAACTGATCCAAAAACCTGCGGATGTCGGTGTCCTTCCGCATGACTTCCTTTTCAATTTTGCGGAGTGCTTCTTCCTTGGTTAGTCGCTTGAAGCGCTCGATCAGCGCGTTGCCAAAATCCTCGAAGGAGTTGAATGGCGCACGTGCATTGTACCAGTCCTCCGCGGCGCCTTGCAGATGGAGCTCTGCGGTGGCCAGACAAAGATCTGGTGGGATCCGCCCTATGCTTGCATATATGGTGATCTGCTTCAACCATGTCCACGGGTCCTCTTCAGGGGTTCCCTTAAAGATGTCCAGCCGCGAAATGTTAGCTGGCTGCGCGCATACATACTACAGCTGGGGCACAGTGTTCCGGTTAGCCATGGATGTCACCGCTGGAAGCGGGAACGAGGTTGCAGCTGCCGAATAACCCATTTGGCTAGTTTGTGGCTGCCCCTGGGGTGCTGGTGTGGGGTTGCTCATTGGGGTTGTCGCTGAAAGAGCATAGTAGTGAGTCGCAGGGATCGCCTACGTCGCGTAGGGTGCGGAGTAGAAGGTAGTCCCAAGGGGCGGTGCCTGTGTGTTCGGGGCGGCAGGGACCATAGGTCCCGGCAGCTAGTAGCCCTGAGGTACAGGATGTGACACTGCAGGGTGGTAGAGTGGGGCGGTAGTAGATACTGTAGGTGTTGCCGTAGTTCCTGGATTCAGCGAGAGCGCTGGATAGGCGGAATGGGGCACAGTGGTCTGCACCTGGCTGGTGGTGGTGGGTGGTGGTGGGTGGATCGCAATTCCCGCTGGCGTGGTAACCACCGGCTGCTCGTGATAGACTGGGTATCCAACCGTCACGGGCATCAATTACGCCGTCATGGGTACTGGCGGGTGCTGTGGCGGCGTCTGCTGCATAGGGGCCTGCTGCGGTACTCCCGCCGCGAAGGGCGTGACCCACGTGCCCATCATCATCCAATCTGGTGGGGCTATGGTAGAGGAGATTTTTGCGGGCCCCGCGTATGGCAGAATCCCATGCAATGCTGGGTTGTGCTGTGGCTGGGGCCCTGTGAGTGGCTGCTGGGTTGGGAGGGATGGCTGCGGAGCCAGGAGGGATTGGTGTACCATGTCCCCTCTCTGTTCCCCTTGCGGTGCCCCTTGCCATCTAGTGAATTGTGGGTTGTGGCTCGCCGTTGCCCTCACGCTTGGTATTACTGGGGTGTCCACGGCAGTCAACCGCGGATTCACCTGGAGGGATGCTCCGTCCATCGCGTTGGATAGTCCAGCCCCGGCTGCCTAATCCCCCGCCACTTGTTCTGTTGTGGGTTGGTGGGGCTGCTGCCTTGTCTCCGGCATCACAGGTGACCTTTCCAACTGTTCGGTGGATGCTTCCTGTAGAGGCTGCCTCATCCCCCTTTCTCCCTTTGCTGAAGGTGAGCGTTCCGCGGGCAAGTATCTAAGCTGCGCTTGGTAGCGGTGAGCAACCCCGAAGGTTGGCTCCCTAAAGACAATTTGGGGCGGGGAGGTTTCCATCCCTGCTAGGGGCGCGGATGGCATGTGATCCTCCTTTGCTGCCCATGACGGCTGCATTCCATCGCGCCGCTGGTAAACTGGCCCTTGATATGCCAGTGATCTCCCGGTCTCGGAGAGTCCGTCTGCTGGCGGTGGCACATTGAAAAACCACCTGTGCTCCGTGGAGTCGTTGGCCGGGGGCTGGTAGGTTGCGCGCACATCTTGGCTGTGTACGCTTTCCACCTCCACGCGGTCCTGCAGTGCGTTCATGATACGCCGCCAGTGTAGCTGTTCCAGCCACTCGGTAACTCTTTGGTGCTGTCCCAGTGGATCCGCGCCCGGCGATGAAGTGACAGGCATGTGAGAGGGTGTGGGCGAGATGTCTCTGCTGCCCGCCTGTGTGGCTGCACGCCGCGGCAAGAAGTGGCGTACAGAAGGTTGCTGTAACTACTGCTGGTGCCGCCTCCGCGTATCCTGATCCACGAAGCTGGCTGCCGACATGTATGACTGAATCTGAAGGTTCGTGCAGTTCTGCTAGCAGAGAGCAAAGAACTATCCACGCTCACCACACCATGACACTGATACCCCCAATTTTGCCGCGCACTGTTCCGCTTCCGCGCTTTCACTTCCGCGTCAGGTCTGCTCCGCGGCACTGTTGTTCCGCGGTGGTCAGACAGCACCCGCTTTGCTGCTCCTCCGCTACCTCTCCTAGTTTTCCGCAGACATTTCACACCCTTTGGGTCCCGCTCGTGGGTAATGCTCTACGGCTCGCTCCTTGCCGGCACAAGAGTCCGCCACCTTGTGGCCCTTGACTCCTACACCCGCGGAACCATATTCTGTGGCTGTGCGCAAGAACGCGGAGTCGCCGGCCGCACCCTTCAACCAATTTGCATTCCCTGGTAGTGATGGTTCCCAGCGGAGTCCTTGTTGGACCCAGGCTGGGAGCGGATCAAGCAGTTTGTCCCACACACACTCGGAGAGGAGGTATTTTGTCCTCCACGGAAGGCCTCCGCGGAGAGCAACCCAACAGCTCCTTTAACAGCTGCGGATCTTGGAAGGGCCAAGCGGGAGTGTGAATCAAACTATCACTTGCACGGATTGATAAGACAGGATGTGGCAATCCGATTCGGAACAAGTCAGGACTCTCAGGCTCATAAGTGGGAAGTAGGTTTACATTGACTCAAACTGCACACGATCAGACAAAGGGCAGGCATCATTTATTACCGCGTTCCTCTGCGACACTACTACCTTATATCTGCCAAATCTAGCTCTCTCAGACTCCTCCTACTACACTCTTCCCCTATGTTGGACTCCGCGTGGTGCGAAACACGCACCGCGGGTCTCGTCCTTGATCTCACACACACACTTGACTACTACATTTCCCTGTTCTACTACCGCTTCTTCCTCTACTCCGCGGTTTGGGTGCTCGCGGTCTCGTGTTCTTCCTTGAATCTTCGTCTTTGCGCGGCGCGTCCTCCCGGTCCTCCTCCTTGATTATCGCAGCCCACCCTGAGTTCTCATTGGTCGAGCTTCTTTCCTGGCATCTGGTTCTGCCGTCGTGTGTTTTTGCACGTCCGTCTCTTCCACTTCTCCGCGGCTTGGTTCATGTTCTTTTCCCACCGCGGATTCTTACCCAGCTGTCCCGCCCATTTTGGCTTCTCCGCAGCCATTGCTTCCAACAGCCGTAGAAAGATCACCCTCAATTGGCGGATCCCTGGCCGCAGAAGCCACGTTCCGCGGATCCGTGTGTAGCGGCATTGTTCCCTCCGAGGATCCATCTTCTCCTCAGCGGAGATGAGGTGGATCCCCGCCTGACAACTTACATACAATTACACATATTAACACGCACTTACATACACTTATACGCACTTACATGCACTTACACGTACTTATAGGTACTTACACGCACTTATACGCACTTACACATACTTATACACACTTACACGCACTTACACGTACTTACACGCACTTCTGCGTACTTACACAGACTTACACACACCTACACGTACTTACACATACTTACACATAAATACACACACTTATACGCACTTACACGTACTTACACGCACTTACACGCACTTACACGCACTTACATGCTCTTACACACAATTACACGCACTAACACGTACGTACAAGCACTTACACACACTTACACGCTCTTACACGCACTTACACGCACTTACACGCACTTGTACACACTTACACGCACTTATACACACTTACACGCACTTACGCCCACTTATACGGACTTACACGCACCTATATGCACTTACACGTACTTACACATACTTACATGTAATTACACGTACTTACACACACTTACACGCACGTTTACGCACTTACACACACTTACACGCACTTACATGCACTTACACGCACTTACATGACTTACACGCACTTACACGCACTTTCACGACTTACACGCACTTACACGCACTTGTACACACTTATACGTACTTATACACACTTACATGCACTTACACGCACTTACATGCACTTACACGCAGATAATTGCACTTACACACACTTATACACACTTACACGCACTTACACGCACTTAAGTACACTTATACACACTTAAACGTACTTACACGCACTTACACGCACTTACACACACTTACACGCACTTACACGTACTTACACGCACTTATACCCACTTACACGTACTTACACGTACTTACACGCACTTACACGCACTTACACACACTTACACGTACTTACACGTAATTAAACACACTTATGTGCACTTACACGTACTTATACGCACTTACACGCACTTATTCACACTTACACCCACTTACACGTACCTACATGCACTTACACGTACTTACACGCACTTATACACACTTACACGCACTTATACGCACTTGCACACTCTAACACATACTTACACAAACTTACACACACTTACACGCAGTTACATGCACTTACACATACTTCCACGCACTTACACGTACTTACACGCACTATATGCACTTTCATACACTTACACGTACTTACACGCAGTTACACGCAGTTACATTCAGTTACATGCACTCACACGCACTTACACCTACTTATACGTACTTATACGCACTTATAAATACTTACACGCACATACACGCACTAACACACACTTACACGCACTTATACGCACTTAGACGCACTTACACAGGTTACACACACTTACACATACTTGCATGCACTTACACAAACTTACACGCACATATACGCACGAACATGCACTTACACGCACTTAAACACACTTACTCGCATTTGCTCACACTTACACATACTTACACGCACTTACATGCACTTATACGCACTTACACGTACTTACTCGCACTTACATGCACTTACACACACTTACACGCATTTGCAAGCACTTACACGCATTTACATGCACTTACACCCACTTACACGGACTTACACGCACCTACACGCACTTACACATACTTAAACACACTTACACGCACTTACACTTACTTACACGCAATTACACACATTTATACGCACTTACACATACTTACACGCACTTACACACACTTACACGTACTTGTACGCACTTACACGCACTTACACACACTTACACGCACTTACACACACTTACACACACTTACACATACTTACACGCACTTACACGCACTTACACACACTTACACGCACTTACACGCATTTGAACACACTTACACGCACTTATACGCACTCACACGCACTTACACACACATACACGCAATTACACACAGTAAATTACACTTACATGTACTTACATGCACTTACACAAACGTACATGCACTTACACGCACTTACACACACTTACACACACTTACACATACTTACACGCACTTACACGCACTTACACGCACTTACACGCATTTGATTACACTTACACGCACTTACACGCACATACACGCACTTACACACAGTAAATTACACTTACATGTACTTACACGCACTTACACGAACGTACATGCACTTACACGCACTTACACGTACTTACACGCACTTACAAACACTTACATGCACTTACACACACTTACACGCACTTACAGAAACTTACACGTACTTACACGCACTTACAGAAACTTACACGTAGTTGCATGCACTTACATGTAGTTACACACACTTACACGCACTTACACGTACTTACACGCACTTACACATACTTACACGCACTTATACGCACTAGCACACACTTACACATACTTACACAAACTTACACACACTTACAGGCAGTTACATGCACTTACACATACTAACACGCACTTACACGTACTTACACGCACTTATAAGCACTTTCACGCACTTACACGCACTTACATGCAGTTACACGCAGTTACACGCACTTACACGCACTTACACGCACTTACACGTACTTATACGTACTTATATGCACTTACACATACTTACACGCACTTACACATAATTACACACACTTACACGCACTTATACGCACTTACACGCACTTAGACGCAGTTACACACACTTACACATACTTACATGCACTTACACACACTTATACGCACTTATACACACAAATATGCACATACACACACTTAAACACACTTACTTGCATTTACTCGCACTTACACATACTTACACGCACTTACACGCACTTATATGCACTTAAAAGCACTTACACGTACTGACATGCACTTACATGCACTTCCACATATTTGCAAGCACTTACATGTACTTACATGCACTTGCGCACACTTATACGGACATTCACACACCTACACGTACTTACACGTACTTACATACACTTAGACACACTTACACTTACTTACACACACTTATACACACTTATACGCACTTACACACACTTACACACACTTACACGCACTTACATGCACTTACACGCACTTATACGCACTTACACACACTTACATGCACTTACACACACTTACACACACTTAGAAGTACTTACACGCACTTACACGCACATACATGCACTTACACGCAGTAAATTACACTTACACATACATACACGCACTTACATGCACTTACACGTACTTACATGCACTTACATGCACTTATACGCACTTACACGCACTTACACACACTTACACGCACTTACACGCACTCACACGTACTTACATACACTTACACGCACTTACAAGCACTTACACACACCTACACGCACTTACGCGTACTTACATGGACTTACACACACCAACACACACTTACACATACTAACACACACTTATACGCACTTACACGCACTTACACGCACTTACATACACTTATAGGCACTTATACACACTTACACACACTTACACACACTTACACGCACTTACACGTACTTACACACACTTACACACACTTATACGCACTTACACTTACACGCACTTACACGTACTTACATACACGTACATGCACTTACACGCATTTACACGCACTTACACGCATTTGCATACACTTACACACACTTATACGCACTTACACGCACTTACACGCACTTCATTGCACTTACACGCACTTACATGCACTTACACAAATGTACACGCACTTATACACACTTACACATACTTACACGCAGTTACAAACACTTACATGCACTTACGCACACTTACACACGCTTATGCACACTTACACACACTTACACGCACTTATACGTGCTTACACGTACTTACACGCACTTATACAAACTTAAACGCACTTACACACACTTACACGTACTTACACGTACTTACACGCACTTACAAGCACTTACACGCATGTATACATACTTACACGCACTTACACATACTTACACACACTTACACACAGTTACACGCACTTACACGCACGTTCATGTACCTTCACATACTTACACGCACTTACACACACTTACACGTACTTACATGCACTTACACGCACTTATATGCACTTACACGCACTGATATCCACTTACACGTACTTACACGCACTTACACGCACTTACACGCACTTCCACGCACTTACATGCACTTGCACATAATTGTGCGCACTTATATGCACTTACACGCACTTCTACGCACTTACATGCACTGACACATACTTACACGCACTAACATGCACTTACATGTACTTACATGCACTTACACGTACTTACACGCACTTACACACACTTACACGCACTTACACGTACTTACACACACTTACACGTACTAACATACACTTACATGCACTTAAACGCAGTTACATGCACTTACACACACCTACACGCACTTACACGCACATACATGTAGTTACATGCAGTTACATGTACTTACACGCACTTACAAGTATGTACACGTACTTATACACACGTATACGCACTTACACGTACTTACACATACTTACACATACTTACACACACTTACACGCACTTACACGCACTTAAACGCACTTACACACAGTTACACACATTTACACATACGTACACGAACATACACGCACTTACACGCACTTACACGCACTTGTACGCACATATATGTACTTACACGCACTTACATGCACTTATTCACACTTACTCGCACTTACACACACTTACACGCACTTACACGCACTTGTACATACTTACACACACTTACACGCACTTACACATAATTTCACACACTTACATGCCCTTACAAGTACTTACACGTACTTATAGCACTTACATGCAATTACACGCACTTATACACACTTACACAAAAATATACGCAGTTACACACAGTTACACATACTCACATACACTTACATGCACTTACACGCACTTACACGCACTTACCCCCACTTACACGTACTTATACGTACTTACACATACTTACACGAATTTACATGCACTTACACGCAATTACATGCACTTACACGCAGTTACACGCACTTACACACACTTACACGCACTTGCACGCACTTACACGCACTCCCATGCACTTACACGTACTTGCACACATTTGTACGTACTTACACATACTTACACACACTTACACGTACTTACACCTGCTTACACACACTTACATGCACTTACATGCACTAACACACACTTACATGCACTTCCACGCACTTACGTGCACTTACACGCACTTACACACACTTACACGCACATACATGCACTTCTAAGAACTTACATGCACTTACACGTACTTACATGCAGTTACACGAACTTACACATACTAACACGCACTTACACGGACTTACATGCACTTTCATGCTCTTACACGCACTTACATGCACTTGCACACACTTACATGCAGATATACGCACTTAGACGCACTTACAAGCACTTACATGCACTTACACACTTACACCCACTTACATGCACTTACACGCACTTACATGCACTTACACGCACTTACACACACTTACATACACTTACATACACTTACACGCACTTACACGCACTGACACGTACTTACACGCACTTACACGCACTTACATGCACTTACACGCACTTACACGCACTTACACCCACTTACACGCACTTACACGTACTTACACATACTTATATACACTTACACGCACTTATACGCATTTACACGTACTTACACACACTTACACGCACTTACATGCACTTACATGCACTTACACGCACATACACGCACTTACACACACTTACGCACACTTGCATACACTTACACGCACTTACACGCTCTTACACGCACTTACATGCACTTACACGCACTTACACACAGTTAATTGCACGTAGAGACACTTACAAGTACTCATACGAACATACACGCACTGACACGTACTTACACGCACTTACACGCACTTACACGCACTTACACATACATACACGTACTTACACACACTTACACGTACTTACACACACTTATACATAGTTACACGCACTTACACGCAGTTACACACACTTACACACACTTTCACATACTTACACACACTTACAAGTACTTACACGCACTTACACGCACTTACACGCAAGTACACGCACTTACACGCACTTACACGCAGTTATACACACTTACACACACTTACACACACTTACACGTACCTACACGCACTTACACGCTCTTACACGCACTTACACATACTTAAACACACTTACACGTAGTTACATGCACTTACACGCACTTACACGCACTTACATGCACTTACACGCACTTACAAGCACTTATACGCACTTACACGCACTTACATACAGTTATACACACTTACACGTACTTAAACACACGTACACGCACTTATACGCACTTATACGCATGTATATGCACTTACACGCACTTACATGTACTTATTCGCACTTACATGCACGTACACTCACTGACACGCATGTATACGTACTTACACACACTTACACATACTTACACGCACTTACACGTACTTATACGCACTTATACGTACTTACAAGCACTTGCACGCACTTACACGCACTTACACACACTTACACACACTTATACGTACCTACACGCAATTACACACACTTACAAGCACTTACAAGAACTTACACGCACGTACACACACTTACACGCACTTACGCACACTTACACGCACTTACACGCACTTACACACACTTACACACACTTATACGCACTTACACACACTTGCACACACTTACACGCACTTACACACAATTACACGTAGTTACATGCACTTACACGCAGTTAGACGCACTTACACATAATTACACGTACTTACACACACTTACACGCACTTACACATACATACACGCACTCACATGCAGTTACATGCACTAACACGCACTTATACGCACTTACGCACACTTACAAGCACTTACACGCACTTACACACACTTACACGCACTTATATACACTTACACGTACTTACAAGAACTTGCATGCACTTACAAGTACTTACACACACTTACACACGCTTATATGCACCTACACGCAATTACACGTACTTACAAGCACTTACAAGAACGTACACGCACTTACACGCACTTACGCGTACTGATACGCACTTACACACACTGACACGCACTTACACATACCTACACGTACTTAGACACACTTACATGTACTTACATACACTTACACGCACTTGCACACACTTACACGTACTTACATGTACTTACACGCACTTACACACAGTTAATTGCACTTACACGCACTTAAACACACTTTCACGAACTTACACATACTTACACGCACTTACACGTACTTGCACGCCCTTACAAACACTTACACACAAGTACACGCACTTACATGCACTTATACGTACTTACACACACTTACACACACTTACACATACTTACACGCACTTATACCCACTTACACGCATTTACACATGCTTACACGTAGTTACACTCACATATACGCAGTTATACACACTTACACGCACTTATATGCACTTATACGTACTTACAAGTACTTACACGTACTTATACGCACTTATACACACTTATACGTGCTTACACGCCCTTACACGCACTTACACACAGTTACACACACTTTTACGCACTTACAAGCACTTACACACACTTACACGCACTTACACGCAGTTACTCATACTTACACGCACTTGCACGTACATACATGCACTTACATGTACTTACACACACTTACACACACTTACACGCAATTACACGCACTTACACACACTTACACATACTTACATGCACTTACGCACACTTACCTGCACTCAGACGCACTTACACACAGTTACATCACTTACACGCACTTACACACACTTACACGCACTTACACACACACTTACATGCACATACATGCACTTATATGCAGGTTTACGCACTTACATACACATACATGCACTTGCGTATACTTACACGCACTTACACATACTTACACATACTTACACACACTTACACATACTTACACAGTGTTCCACGCACTTACATGCACTTACACACACTTACATGCTCTTCCACATACTTACACGCACTTGCACGCACTTGTACACACTTACACATACTTACACACACTTACACGCACTTAAACGAACTTACACGCACATACATGTACTTACACGCACTTACACGCACTTACACGCACGTACATGCACTTACGCGCACTTGCATACACTTACACGCACTTACAAGAACTTGCATGTACTTACACCCAGTTACACGCAGTTATATGCACTTAAACATACTTATACACACGTACACACACTTACACGCACTTACATGTACTAACATGCACTTACACGCACTTACACACACTTACACGCACTTACAGGCACTTATATACACTTACACACTCTAACACACACTTACACCCACTTACAGGCACTTACACGCACTTACACACACTTACACGCACTTACACATACTTACACGCACCTACAAGTACTTGCACACACATACACGTACTTACACGTACTTGCACGCACTTACATGCACTTACACGCAATAACACACACTTACAAACACTTACAAGAACTAACACGGACTTACACGCACGTACACGCACTTACGCAAACTTATACGCACGTACATGCACTTACACGCACTTACACACACTTACACACACTTACACACACGTACACATACTTACACGCACTTACACGTAGTTGCACACACTTACACGCACTTACACGTACTTACACAAACTTACACGCAGTTCATTGTACTTACACGCACTTAAACACACTTACACGAACTTACACGCACTTACACACACTTAAATGCACTTATACGCACTTACAAACACTTACACGTAATCACACACACTTACACGCACTTACATCCACTTACACATACTTTCACGCACTTATACCCACTTACACGCACTTACACACACTTACATACACTTATACGTAGTTACACACACTAACACACAATTACACACACTTACACGCACTCATACACACTTACACGCACTCACAAGCACTTATACGCACTTACACGCACTCTCACACACTTGTATACACTAACATGCCCTTATACGCACTTACACGCAGTTACACACACTTACACACACTACTGGCAGTTACACACACTTACGCGCACTTACACACACTTACACACACTTACACGCACTTACACGCACTTACACGCACTTACATATACTTACACGCACTTGCACGTACTTACACACAAGTACACGCACTTACACGCACTTACACGCACTTACACGCACTGACA
>SZWC01000411.1:147671-168049 GCA_023375785.1 Penium margaritaceum
ACACACTTACACGCACTTACATGCACTTACGCGCACTTACACGCACTTACACGCACTTACATGCACTTACACGCACTTACACGCACTTACACCCACTTACACGCACTTACACGCACTTACACGCACTTACACGCACTTACACGCACTTACACGCACTTACACGCACTTACACGCACTTACACGCACTTACACGCACTTACACCCACTTACACGCACTTACACGTACGTACACATACTTATATAAACTTACAGGCACTTACACGTATCTACACAAACTTACACACACTTACACACACTTACATGCACTTACACGAACTTACACGCACTTATACGCACTTACACCTACTTACACGTACTTACAAACACTTATACGTACTTACACGCACTTACACGCACTTACACACACTTATATGCACTTATACGCACTTGCACACACATACACGCACTTTCACGCACTTATGCGTACTTGCACACACTTACACGCACTTACACACTCTTACACGCACTTACACGCACTTACACGCACTTACACGCAGTTAATTGCACTTAGAGACACTTACAAGTACTTACACGAACTTACACGCACTTACACGTACTTACACCCACTTACAAATACTTACATGCACTTACAGGTACTTACACGCACTTACACGCACATACACACACTCACACGCACTTACACACACTTACAAGTACTTACACGCACTTGCACGCACTTACACACACTTACACGCACTTACACGCACTTACACGCACGTACACACACTTAGATGCACTTACATGCAATTACACGCACTTACACACACTTATACACACTTACACGTACTTACATACACTTTTACGATCTTACACGCACTTACACATACTTACACGCACTTACACGTAGTTACATGCACTTACACGTACTTACACAAAGTTACATGCAGTTGAACGCACTTATATTTACTTACACGTACTTACACGTACTTATACGCACTTACACACACTTACATGCACTTGCACGCACTTACAAGCACATATATGCAGTTACACGCACTTACATGCAGTTACACACACTTACACGTACTTAAACGCACATACACGCACTTACACGCACTTACACGCACTTATACGCACGTATACGCACTTACACGCACTTACATGTACTTATTCATACTTACACGCACTTATACATACTTACACACACTGACACATACTTATACGTACTTACACACACTGACACATGCTTACACACACTTATACATGCTTACACGCACTTACACGTACTAACAAGCACTTGCACGCACTTACACGCACTTACACACACTTACACGCATTTATACGTACCTACACGCAATTAGACGCACTTACAAGCACTTACAAAAACTTACACGCAAGTACACACACTTACACATACTTACGCACATTTACACATACTTACACGCACTTACATGTACTTACACACACTTACACACACTTACACACACTTACATGCACTTATATGCACTTACACACACTTGCACACACTTACACGCACTTACACACACTTACACGCAATTACATGCACTTACACACACTACATGCACTTACACGTACTTACACGCACTTACACGCACTTACACGCACTTACACACACTTACACGGACTCACACGCAGTGACATGCACTTACACGTACTTATACACACTTACATGCACTTACACGCACTTATACGCAGTTACACACAGTTCACATACTTACACGCACTTGCACACACTTACACGTACGTATACGCACTTACACGCACTAACATGCACTTACACGCACTTACAAGCACTTGCACACACTAACACGTACTTACACGCACTTTCACCCATTTACACACACTAACACGTACTTACACACACTTACACGCACTTACATGCACTTACAAGCACTTGCACGCACTTACAGGCACTTACACGCACTTACACGCACTTACACGCAATTACACGCACTGATAAGCACTTACAAAAACTTACACGCACTTACACACACTTACACGCACTTATGCACACTTACACGCACTTCCACGCACTTACACACACTTATACGCACTTATACACACTTACACGTACTTGCAAGCACTTGCATGCACTTACAAGCACTTACACGCACTTACACGCACTTATATGCACCTACACGCAATTACATGCACTTACAAGCACTTACAAGAACGTACACGCGCTTATACACATGTACATGTACTTATACGCACTTATGCGCACTTACACACACTTACACGTACTTACACATACTTACACGTACTAACACACACTTACACGCACTCAAACACACTTACACGCACTTGCACACACTTACACGTACTTACACGTACTTACACGCACTTACACGCAGTTAATTACAGTTACATGTACTTAAACACACTTTCACGAACTTACACGCACTTACATGCACTTACACGTACTTACACGCACTTACAAATTCTTACACATAATTACACCCACTTACATGCACTTACACGTACTTACACGCACTTACACACACTTACACGTACTTACCCGCACTTATACCCACTTACACGCACTAACACATACTTACACGCAGTTACACGCACTTACACGCAGTTATACGCACTTACACGCACTTATACGTACTTACACGCACTTACAAGCACTTACACGCACTTGTACGGACTTACACACACTTACACGCACTTACACGCCCTTACACATACTTACACGCAGTTGCACGCACTTACACGCACTTACAGGCACTTACACACACTTACACGTACTTACACGCACTTACACACACTTACACGCACTTACACGTACTTACACGTACTTACATGTACATACACACACTTACACACACTTACACGCAATTACACGCACTTACACACACTTACACATACTTACACGTACTTACGCGCACTTACCCACACTTATACGCACTTACACGCAGTTACATCACTTACACGCACTTACACGCACTTTCACACACTTACACACACACTTACATGCACTTACACGCACTTACATGTGCCTTTACGCACTTACACACACATAAACGCACTTGCGTGTTCTTACACGCACTTACACATATTTACACATACTTACACACTTACACACAATTACACAGTGTTCCACGCACATACATGCACTTACACGTACTTACACACACTTCCACGCACTTACACGCCTTTGCATGCACTTGTACACACTTCTACATACTTTCACGCACTTACACACACTTACACGCACTTACATGCACGTACATGCACTTACACGCACTTGCACGTACTTACACGCACTTGCACGCACTTACACGCACTTACAAGAACTTACATGTACTTACACCCACTTATACGCAGTTATACGCACTTACACATGTTTACACACACTTACATACTTACACGCACTCACATGTACTAACATGTACTTACACGCACTTACACACTCTTACACGTACTTACACGCACTTACAAACACTTACACGCAATTACACGCACTTACACGTACTTACATGCACTTACACGCACTTACATGCACTTACACATACTTACACGCACTTATACCCACTTACATGCACTTACACACCCTTACACGTAGTTACACACACTTACACGCAGTTACACGCACTTACACGCACTTTTACACTCTTACATGTACTTACAAGCACTTACACGCACTTACATATACTTACACGCACTTGCATGCAGTTACACACAATTACACGCACTTATACACACTTACACACACTTACAGGCACTTACCCACACTTGTACGCTTTTACACGAAGTTACATCACTCACACGCATTTACACGCACTTACACGAACTTACACACACACTTACATGCACTTATACACACTTGCATGCACTTTCACGCACTTACACACACATACACATAGTTGCGTGTACTTACATGTACTAACACACACTTACAGGCACTCACACGCACTTACAAAAACTTACATGCACTTATACCCACTTATACGCAGTTATATGTACTTACACATACTTACACACACTTACACGCACTTACACGCACTTACACATACTAACATGCACTAACATGCACTTACACGCACTTACAAAAACTTACATGCACTTATACCCACTTATACGCAGTTATATGTACTTACACATACTTACACACACTTACACGCACTTACACGCACTTACACATACTAACATGCACTAACATGCACTTCCACACACTTACATGCACTTACATGCACTTATACGCACTTACACACACTTACACACACTTACAAGCACTTGCACGCACTTACACGCACTTACATGCACTTGCACGTACTTATATGCACTTACACGCAGTTACACGCACTTACAAGCACTTACACGCACTTATACGCACTTACATGCACTTACATGCACTTATACGCACTTACACACACTTACACACACTTACAAGCACTTGCACGCACTTACACGCACTTACATGCACTTGCACGTACTTATATGCACTTACACGCAGTTACACGCACTTACAAGTACTTATACGCACTTTTACACACTTACACACACTTACCCACACTTACATGCACTTACACGCACTCACAAGCACTTACACGTACTTGCACACACTTACACGCACTTACACATACTTACACGCACTTACACGCAGTTAATTGTACTTACACGTACTTAAACACACTTACACGAAATTACACGCACTTACACGTACTTACACGTACTTACACATACTTACAAACACTTATACGCAATTACACGCACTTACACGCACTTACATGCACTTACACACACTTATATATACTTACACGCACTTATACCCACTTACACGCACTTACACACACTTACACGCAGTTACACCCACTTACACGTAGTTACACGCACTTACACATACTTGTACGCACTTACACGCACTTACAAGCACTAACATGCACTTAGACGCACTTACATGTACTTACACGCCCTTACATGTACTTACACACAGTTACACACACTTATACACACTTCCAAGTACTTACACACACTTACACGCACTTACACGTACTTACACATACTTACACATACTTACACACACTTACCCACACTTACACGCACTTACACGCAGTTACATCACTTACACGCATTTACACGCACTTACACGCACTTACACGCACTTACACACACACTTACATGCACTTTCACACACTTACACACACATGTACGCACTTACATGTACTTACACACACTTACATACACTTACACACACTTACACACACTTACACACACTTGCACGCACTTGTACACACTTACACATACTTACACAAACTTACATGCACTTACACGCACTTACACGCATTTACATGCACTTACACACACTTACACGTACTTACATGCACTTACACACACTTACGCACACTTACACCTACTTACACGCACTTACACGCACTTACATGTACCTACAAGAACTTACATGCACTTACACCCACTTACACGAAGTTATACGCACTTATACATACTTACACACACTTACACACACTTACACACACTTACACGTACTAACATGGACTTACACACACTTACACACACTTACACGCACTTAGACGCACTTACACGTACTTGCACACACTTACACACACTTACACACACTTAAACGCACTTACACACACCTACACGCACTTACACGCAATTGCACATACTTAAACGTACTTACACGCTCTTACACGCACTTACATGCACTTATACGTACTTACACGCACATACACGCACTTACACGCACTTACACGTACTTACACACACTTACACGTACTTACACACACTTACATTCACTTACACACAGTTAATTGGACATACATGCACTTACACTTACTTCCACGAACTTACACGTACTTACACACACTTACACGCACTTACACGTACTTACAAACACTTACATGCACTTACACGCACTTACACGCACATACACGCATTTACACGCACTTACACCCACTTACACACACGTACACACACTTTCACGCACTTACACGTACTTGCACACATGTATACGCACTTACACGCACTTACACACACATACACATACTTACACGCACTTACACGCAGTTAATTGTACTTACACGCACTTATACGCACTTACACAAACTTACATGCACTTACATGCACTTACACGTACTTACATGCACTTACAGACACTTACACATACTTACACCTACTTATACGCACATATAGACACCTACACGCACTTACACGCACTTACATGCGCTTCCATGGACTTACATGCACTTACATGCACTTACACACACTTACATGCACTTACACATACTTACACGCACTTACAAACACTTATACGCAATGAGACACACTTACACACACTTACACGCACTTACACGCACTTACACACACTTACACGCACATACACATACTTGCATCCACTTATACACACTTACACACACTTACACATAGTTACACGCACTTATACACAGTTACACGCACTTGCACGCACTTACACGCACTTACACGCACTTACACGCACTTACAAGCACTTACACGTACTTACACGTACTTACACTCACTTACACACACTTACACGTACTTACACGTACTTACACGCAATTACATGCACTTACATACACTTACCAGCACTTACACACACTTACACGCACTTACACGCACTTACACATACTTACACATACTTACACGCACTTACACGCACTTAAATGTACTTACACGCACTTACACGCACTTGCACACAATTACATGCACTTACATGCACTTACACGCACTTACACACACTTACAGGTACTTACTCACACATACACGCACTTACACGCAGTTACACACACTTACACGCACTTATATGTACTTACACGTACTTTCATGCACTTTTACGCACTTACTCGCACATACACGCACTTACATGTCATTACACGCACTTATACGTACTTACATGCACTTACGCACACTTACACGCATTCACATGTACTTACACACACTTACACACACTTACACGCACTTACATACACTTACACACACTTACAAGCACTTGCACGCACTTACACGCCCTTACACGCACTTATACGCACTTGTATGCAGTTACACGCAATTACACGCACTTACAAGCACTTACAAGAACTTACACGCACTTATGCGCACGTACACGCACTTACGCGTACTTACACACACTTACACGTACTTACACGCACTTACACACAATTACACACACTTACACGCACTTACACGTACGTATATGCACTTATCCGCACTTACACGTACTTACACGCACTTACACACACTTACATGTACTTACACGCATTACACGTACTTACACACACACTTACATGCACTTGTAGCACTTACATGCACTTTTACGCACTTACACGTACATACACGCAGTTACGTGTTCTTACACGCACTTACACACACATACACATACTTACACGGTCTTACACGTACTTACACAGTGTTCCACACACTTACACGTACTTACGCTCACTTACACACACTTCCACGCACCTACACGCACTTGCACATACTTGTACGCACTTACACATACTTACACGCATGTACACGCACTTACACACACTTACATTCACTTATATCCACTTACATGCACTTACACGAACTTACGCGTACTTATAGGTACTTACACATACTTACGTGCACTTACACACACATAGATGAACTTACATGCACTTACACCCACTTACACGCACTTACACGCACTTACAAATACTTACACGCACTTACACGCACTTACACGTACGAACATGCACTTACACGCACTTATTCACACTGACACATACTTACACATACTTACACGCACTTACACACACTTACATGCACTTACACATACTTACATACACTTATACACACTTACACGTACTTACACGTACTTACACGCACTTACACGCACTTGTACACACTTACATGCACTTACACGCTCTTACACGCACTTATACGTACTTATACGCACTTACACGCACTTACACGTACATACACGCACTTACACGTACTTACATGCACTTACACGTACTTACACGCAGTTAATTGCACTTACACGCACCTACACATACTTACACAAACGTACATGCACTTACACGCACTTACACGCACTTACATGTACTTACACGCACTTACACACACTTATACACAATTACACGCACTTACATGCACTTACACGCACTTTAACGCACTTACACGCACTTACGCGCACTTACACGCACTTATATGCAGTTACACATACTTACACGCACTTACACGCACTTACACGCTCAACATACACTACAACACCCCATACACTAGTGAACAAAACTAGACCCCCACCACATACACTGTCCCATACACTGTACCCATAAACTGACCCCCCTCCCCACCCACACACAACAAGGAACAGACCACATACACTCTAACACCCCATACACTAGTGAACAAAACTAGACCCTCACCACATACACTGTCCCACCCACTGTACCAATACACTGAGCTCCCCCCCACTCACACACAACAAGGGACAGACCACATGTACTCCAACACCTTATACACTAGTGAACAAAACTAGACCCTCACCACATACACTGTCCCACCCACTGTACCAATACACTGAGCTCCCCCCCACTCACACACAACAAGGGACAGACCACATGTACTCCAACACCTTATACACTAGTGAACAAAACTAGACCCTCACCACATACACTGTCCCACCCACTGTACCAATACACTGAGCTCCCCCCCACTCACACACAACAAGGGACAGACCACATGTACTCCAACACCTTATACACTAGTGAACAAAACTAGACCCTCACCACATACACTGTCCCACCCACTGTACCAATACACTGAGCTCCCCCCCACTCACACACAACAAGGGACAGACCACATGTACTCCAACACCTTATACACTAGTGAACAAAACTAGACCCTCACCACATACACTGTCCCACCCACTGTACCAATACACTGAGCTCCCCCCCACTCACACACAACAAGGGACAGACCACATGTACTCCAACACCTTATACACTAGTGAACAAAACTAGACCCTCACCACATACACTGTCCCACCCACTGTACCAATACACTGAGCTCCCCCCCACTCACACACAACAAGGGACAGACCACATGTACTCCAACACCTTATACACTAGTGAACAAAACTAGACCCTCACCACATACACTGTCCCACCCACTGTACCAATACACTGAGCTCCCCCCCACTCACACACAACAAGGGACAGACCACATGTACTCCAACACCTTATACACTAGTGAACAAAACTAGACCCTCACCACATACACTGTCCCACCCACTGTACCAATACACTGAGCTCCCCCCCACTCACACACAACAAGGGACAGACCACATGTACTCCAACACCTTATACACTAGTGAACAAAACTAGACCCTCACCACATACACTGTCCCACCCACTGTACCAATACACTGAGCCCCCTCCTCCCCCCCCCCACCCCCACACAGCAAGGGACAGACAACATACACTACCACCCCCCATACACTAGTGAATAAAACTAGACCCCCACCACATACCCCGTCCCGTACACTGTACCAATGCATTGAGCCCCCTCCCCCCCCCCTCCCCACCCACACACAACAAGGAACAGACCACATGTACTACAACACCTTATACCCTGATGAACAAAACTAGACCCCCACCACATACATTGTCCCATACACTACTACCAACTGATGCGTGCAACTGGTGCGTGCAACAAGAAGATCTATACACTAATACAATAATTTACAGTGCCCATAGTGTATCTTGACCAGTATATCATCATATGATTTTGTACACTACTCTTGCAATGTACACGCAAAGAGTCCTTTACCAAAGAAACAATAAACATACCCAACAGCGTTCAAGTTCAGTCTTACACATGGAACACATTCTATACACAATTAACTTAGTGTATTTGAGAATGTATTAATACATAAAGGAATGTAATGTTGGATATCTTCCCTGTATACAAACAGTTCAGTGTTTAAAAGCCATGCGATTGCCTACACTTCTTACACGCACTTACACGTACTTACACGCACTTACACGTACTTACACGCAATAACACGCACTAACACGCACTTGCACACATTTACACGTACTTATACACACTTACACGCACTTACACGCACTTATACACACTTATACGTAGTTTACTACACTTACACGCACTTACACGCACTTACACGAACATACACCTACTTACATGCACTTACACGTACTTACACGTACTTAAAAACACTTACATGCACTTACACGCACTTACACGCACTTACACGTACTTACACGCACTTACACGCACTTACATGCACTAACATGCACTTATATACACTTACACGTAGTTAAACGCACTTACACACACTTACACACACTTACACGCACTTACACGTACTTACGCGCACTTACAAGCACTTACACGCACTTACAAGCACTTACACATACTTACACGCACTTACACGTACTTACACGTAGTTACGCACACTAACATGCACTTACACGCACTTACACACACTTACACGCACTTACACGTACTTACACGCACTTATATGCACTTATATGCACTTATACCCACTTACACGTACTTACATGCACTTACATGTACTTATACGCACTTACATGCATTTTCATGCACTTGCACATACTTACATGCACTTACATGTACTTATACGCACTTACACGCACTTACACGCACTTAGACGTACTTACACTCATTTACACGTACTTACACGTACTTACACGCACTTACACGTACTTACACACACTTACACGTACTAACACACACTTACACATACTTAGATATACTTGAATGCACTTACACACAGTTACATGCACTTACACACACGTATACGCACTTACACGCACTTAGACGCACGTACACGTAGTTACATGCAGCTACATGTACTTACATGCACTTACACACACTTACACGTACTTATACACACAAACACGCACTTACACGCACTTACACGCACTTACACGCAGTTACACACAATTACACGTACTTACGTACACTTACACGCACTTACACGCAGTTACACACACTTACACGTAATTACATGCACGTACACACACTTACACGCACTTACACGCACTTACTCGCACTTACACGCACTCACACGCACTTACACGCACTTACACGTACTTATACACACTTACACGCACTTACACACACTTATACGTACTTACATGCACTTACACACACTTACATGTACTTACACGCACATACACGCACTTACATGCACTTACACATACTTACAAGCACTTACACACACTTACACACACTTCCACACACTTACACCCACTTACAAGCACTTACACATACTTACACGCACTTACATAAACTTACATGTACTTATACGTACTTACACGCAATTACACGCACTTACAAGCACTTAGAAGAACTTACACGCACTTATACGCACTTACACGCAGTTTTACGCAGTTTCACGCAGTTACACGTACTTACACGCACTTATTCACACTTACACGCACTTACATGCATTTACATGCACTTACATGCAATTACACGCACTTACACGTAGTTATACGTACTTACACGCATATATACACACTTACACGCACTTACACCTACTTATACAGTGTTCCACACACTTATACATACTTACACACACTTACACACACTTACACGCACTTGCACGCACTTGTACACACTTACACATACTTACACGCACTTACAAGCACTTACACACACTTTTACGCACTAACATGCACTTACACACACTTACATGCACTTACACGCACTTACGCACACGTACACACACTTACACGCACTTAGACGCACTTATACACAGTTACATGCACTTACACATACTTACACGTACTGACATGCACTTGCACGCACTTACACACACTTACACGCACTTACATGCACTTACACGCACTTACACGCACTTACACGTACTTACACACACTTACATGTACTTACACATACTTACACGCACTTATACGCACTTACACGCACTTACACGCACTTACACACAGTTACACATACTTACACGCATTACACATACAGTATATACAGTTACACATAGCTATACGCAGTTACACGCACTTATACGCACTTACACGCACTTACACACTTACATGCACTTACACGCACTTACACGTACTTACACGCATTTACACACACTTACATGCACTTAAATGTACTTACACACACGTACACACACTTATACGCACTTACACGCACTTACACACACTTATACATACTTACATGTACTTACACACACTTACACATGCTTACACACACTTAAACGCACTTACATGCACTCACACATACTTACACGCACTTACACACACTTACACACACTTACACACACTTTCACGCACTTACAAGCACTTACACGCACTTACACGCACTTACACGCACTTACAAGCACTTAGAAGAACTTACATACACTTACACGCACTTATACGGAGTTACACACAGTTACACGCAGTTACACGTACTTACACGCACTTACACGCACTTACACGCACTTACACGCACGTACACACACTTATACGCACTTATACATACTTACACACACTTACACGCATTTACATGCACTTACATGTAATTGTACACACTTACACGCAGTTACACGCACTTACATGCACATACACGCACTTACACGCACTTACAACTACTTACACAGTGTTCCACACACTTATACATACTTACACACAGTTCTTCACACTTACACGCACTTGCCCACACTTGTACGCACTTACACATACTTACACGCACTTACGCGCACTTACACACCCGTACACGCACTAACATGCACTTACACATACTTACATACACTTACACACACTTACGCGCACTTAGACGCACTTACACGCACTTACACGCACTTACACGCACTTACGATAACTTACATGCACTTGCACCCACTTACACACACTTACACGCACTTACACATACTTACACGCACTTACACGCACTTACACACACTTACATGCACTTACACATACTTACACGCACTTATACGCACTTACACGCACTTACACACAGTTACATGTAGTTATACGCAGTTATATGCACTTACACGTACTTACATGCACTTACGCACTTACACGCACTTACACGCACTTACACGCACTTACACGCACTTACTTGCACTTACACGCACTTACACGTACTTATACGCATTTAGACACACTTACACGCACTTACACGCACTTACACGTACTTACACGTACTTATACACACTTACACGCACTTATACGCACTTACACGCACTTACACATACTTGCACACGCTTACACACACTTACACATACTTACACGCACTTACACGCACTTAAACATAGTTAATTGTAATTACACGCACTTACACACACTTACACGCACTTACACGTACTTACACGCACTTACAAACACTTACACGCACTTACACGCACTTACACACACTTACACGTACTTACACGCACTTACATGCACTTAAATGCACTTACACGCACTTACATGCAATAACACGCACTTACACATGCTTACATGCACTTGCTTACACTTACACCCACTTACACGTACTTACACATACTTACATGCACTTACACGCACTTACACGCACTTACATATACTTACAGGAACTTACACACACTTACACACACTTACATGCACTTACACACACTTACACACACTTACATGCACTTATACACACTTATACACACTTACATGCACTTACACGTACTTGCACACATTTCCACGCACTTACACATACTTACACGCACTTGCACACACTTACACGCACTTACACGCAATTACACATACGTACATGCACTTACATGTATTTACACGCACTTACATGCACCTACACGCACTTACACGTACTTACACACACATACATACACTTACATGCACTTACATACACTTACATGCACTTACACACACTTATACGTACTTACACGCACGTACACGTACTTACACGCACTTACACACAGTTACACGTACTTACACATGCTTACACGCACTTACATGCACTTACACGCATTTACACGCACTTACACACACTTACACGCACTTACACACACTTCCAGGCACTTACACGCACTTTTATGCACTTACACATACTTGCACACACTTACACGCAGTTACACGCACTTACACGCACTTACGTACTTTTACACGGACTTACACACACCTACACACACTTACACGTACTTACACACACTTACACGCACTTACACGCACTTACACGTACTTACACGCACTTACATACACTTACACATACTTACACGCACTTACACGTACTTACACGCTCGTACATACACTTACACGCACTTACATGCACTCACACGTACTTACACGCACTTACACACACTTACACGCACTTACACAAACTTACACGCACGTACAAGCACATACACGCACTTACACGTACTTACACACACTTACACTCACTTATACGTACTTACACGCAATTACACGTACTTACAAGCACTTACAAGAACTTACACGCTCTTACACGTACTTACGCAGACTTACACGCACTTATTCACACTCCACGCACTTACACGCACTTGCACACACTTACTTGCACTTACACGCACTTACACGCACTTACACGCACTTACACGCACTTACATACACTTACACGCAATTACATGCAGTTAATTGCACTTACATGCACTTGTACGCAGTTACACAAACTTACACGCACTTACACGCACTTACAACTACTTACATGCACTTACAAAGACTTACACACAATTACACACACGTATACGCACTTATACACACTTACACGCACTTATACGTACTTACACGCACTTACACGCACTTACACGCACTTACATGCACTTACACGCACTTACACGCACTTACACGCACGTATACGCACTTACACACACTTACACGCACTTACACGCACTTACAACTACTTACATGCACTTACAAAGACTTACACACAATTACACACACGTATACCCACTTATACACACTTACACGCACTTATCCGTACTTACACGCACTTACACGCACTTACAACTACTTACATGCACTTACAAAGACTTACACACAATTACACACACGTATACCCACTTATACACACTTACACGCACTTATCCGTACTTACACGCACTTACACGCACTTACACGCGCTTACATGCACTTAGACGCACTTACACGCACTTACACGCACGTATACGCACTTACACACACTTACACGCACTTACACATACTTACACGCACTTACACACAATTACACGCAGTTGATTGCACTTACACGCACTTACACACACTTACACAAACTTACACGCACGTACACACACCTACACGTACTTACATGTACTTACAAACACTTACACGTACGTACACGCAGTTACATGCACTTACACGTACGTACACATACTTACACGCACATACACGCACTTACACGCACTTATACGCACTTACACGTACTTGCACGTACGTACACGTACTTGCACACACTTACACGCACTTACACACACGTATCCACACTTACATGCACTTACACACACTTACACACACATACACTCTCTTACACATACTTGCATGCACTTACACGCACTTATACGCACTTACACGCACTTACACGCACTTACCCGCACTTACACGCACTCATATGCAGTTACACACACTTATACACACTTACACGCACTTACACATACTTACATGCACTTACACACACTTACACGTACTTACATGCACTTACACATACTTACATGTACTTACACGCACTTACACGCACTTATACGTACTTACACGCACTTACATACACTTACACGTACTTACACAGACTTACACACACTTATACAAGCTTACACGTACTTACATGCACTTACATGCACTTATACACACTTACACGCACTTACACGCACTTACACGCAGTTCCACGCAATTATACATGCTTACACACACTTGCATGCACTTATGCGCATTTACACGCACTTACACACACTTACACGTACGTACACACACTTACACACACTTACACGCACTTACATGCACTTACATACACTTACACACACTTACACGTACTTACACACACTTACACACACTTACGCACACTTATACGGACTTGCACTCACCTACACGCACTTACACGCACTTACACGTAATAACACACACTTACACGCACTTACACGTACTTACATGCCCTCACACGTACTTACACACACACGCACTTACACGTACTTACACATACTTACACACACTTACAAGCACTTACACACACTTACACGCACTTACACGCACTTATGCGCACTTACACGCAATTATACACACTAACAAGCACTTACAAGAACTTACACGCACTTACATGCACTTACACACACTTACGTACACTTAGACGCACCTACACGCACTTTCACGCACTTACACACACTTACAAACACTTACACACACTTACACGCACTTACATGCACTTACACGCACTTGCACACACTTACACGCACTTACACCTACTTACACGCACTTACACGCACTTTCATGCAGTTAATTTCCCTCGTACGTACTTACATGCACTTACACAAACTTACACGCACTTACACGCACTTACACGTACTTACACGCACTTACAGGCAATAACACGCAGTTACACGCACTTACACACATTTACACATAGTTACACGCACTTACAAGCACTTACACGCACTTACATGCACTTACACGCACTTACACACACTTACACGTAATTACACGCACTTACACACACTTACAGGCACTTACACACACTTATATGCACTTACACGCACTTACACGCACTTAAACGCACTTACACGCACTTACACACACTTACATGCACTTACACACACTTAGATGCACTCACACGCAGTTACACGTACTTACCCACACTTACACGTACTTACACGCAGTTACACACACTTACATGCACTTACACAAACTTACACGCACGTACACACACTTACATGCACTTACATACACTTACATGCACTTACACGTACTCACACACACTTATACGCACTTACACGCACTTACACGCACATACATGCACGTACACGCACTTACACTCACTTACACGCACTTACATGCACTTACACGCACTTACACGCACTTACACGCACTTACACACACTTACACGTACTTACACGTACTTACACGTACTTACACGCACTTATACGCACTTACACGCACTTACACGTACGTGCACACACTTACACGTACTTACATGCACTTACACGCACTTACACGCACTTACACGTAGTTAATTGTACTTACATGCACTTACACGTACTTACACAAACTTACATGCACTTACACGCACTTACACATACTTACACGCACTTACAAAGACTTACACGCACTTATACGTACTTACACGCACTGACACGCACTTACATATACTCACATGCACTTACACGCACTTATACGCACTTACACGCACTTACACACACTTACACGTACTTACACGTACTTAAATACATTTACACGCACTTACACGCACTTACATGCACTTACACGCATTAACACGCACTTACACACACTTACACACACTTACACACACTTACACGCACTTACATGCACTTAAACATACTTACACACACTTACACGCACTTATACGTACTTACACGCACTTACGCACACTTACACAGACTTACACATACCTACACGCACTTATACGTACTTACACACACTTACACGCACTCACACGCCCTTACACGCACTTACACGCACCTACACACACTTACACACACTTACATGCACTTACACGTACTTACACGCACTTACATACCCTTACACGTACTTACATGAACTCACATGTACTTACACGCACTTACACGCACTTACATGCACTAACACATACTTACACGCACTTACAAGTACTTACACGTACTTACACGCACTTACACACACTTACACGCACTTATACGTACTTACACGCAATTACACGCACTGAAAAGCATTTACAAGAACTTACACGCACTTATACGTACTCACACGCACTTACGCACACTTACACACACTTACACGCACTTACACATTCTAACACACACTTACACGCACTTACACCCACTTGCACACACTTACGTGCACTTACACGCACTTGCACACACTTACATGCACTTACACGTACTTACATGCACTTACACACACTTACACGCACTAACACGCAGTTAATTGTAATTACACATACTTACACGCACTTACACGTACTTACACGCACTCACACGCACTTACACGCACTTACCCGCACTTACACACACTTACACGCACTTACACGCACTTACACGTACTTGCACACAATTACACAAACTTACACGTACTTACACGCACTTACACGTTCTTACACGTACTTACAAACACTTACACGTACGAACAGACACTTACACGCACTTACATGTATTTACACGTACTTACACGCACTTACACGCACTTATACGCACTTACACGCACTTACTCATACTTACACGTACTTACACACACTTACACGCACTTACACACACTTACCCACACTTACATGCACCTACACGTACTTACACGCACTTACACACACTTACACGTACTTATACGCACTTACACGCATTTATACGCACTTACACGCACTTACACGCACTTACCCGCACTTACATGCACTTACATGGAGTTACACACTTATACACACTTACACGCACTTACACGTACTTACATGCACTTACACTAACTTACACATACTTACATGCACTTACACGTACTTACACCTACTTACACGTACTTACACGCACTTACATGCACTTACACGCACTTACACAAACTTACACGCACTTACAAGCACTTACACGCACTTACACGCACTTATATAAACTTACACACACTTATACACACTAACACGCACTTTCACGCACTTATACACACTTACACACAGTTACACGTAGTTACACGCACTTATACATGCTTACACGCATTTACATGCACTTATACACATTTACACGCACTTATACACACTTATACATACTTACACACACTTACATACACTTACATGCACTTACATGCACTTACATAGACTTACACACACTTATACGTACTTACACGCACTTACACGCAATTACGCGCACTTACACAGACTTACACATACCTACATGCACTCACACGTACTTACACGTACTTACACACACTTACACAGACTTACACGCAATGACATGCACTCACACGTACTTACATAGACGTATACGCACTTACATGCACTTACACGCACTTACACGCACATACAAGCACTTACACGCACTTACACGCACTTACACACACTTATATGCACTTACACGCAATCACACACACTTACAAGCACTTACAAGAAATTACACGCACTAACATGCACTTACACACACTTACGTGCACTTACACGCACTTTCACGCACTTACATGCACTTACACGCACTTGCACACACTTACACGCACTTACACCTACTTACATGCACTTACACGCACTTACATGCAGTTAATTGCCCTTGTACATACTTACACGCACTTACACAAACTTACACACACTTATACGCACTTACACACACTTACACACACTTACACGCACTTACATGCACTTACACGCACTTACACACACTTACACACAATTACACGCACTTACACACACTTACAGGCACTTACACACACTTATACGCACTTACACGCACTTACAATTACTTACACGCACTTACACGCACTTACACGCACTTACATGTCCATATACGCACTTACACGTAATTACATGCACTTATACGCACTTACACGTACTTACCCACACTTACACGTACTTACACGCAGTTACACACACTTACATGCACTTACACCAACTTACACGCACGAACACACACTTACATGCACTTACATGCTCTTACATGCACTTACACGTACTCACACGCACTTACACGCACTTACACGCACTAACACGCACTTACACGCACGTACACGCACTTACACGCACTTACACGCACTTACATGCACTTACACGTACTTACACGCACTTACACGCACTTACACGCACGTACACGCACTTACACGCACTTACCCGCACTTACACGCACTTACACGCACGTACACGCACTTACACGCACTTACATGCACTTACACGCACTTACACGCACTTACATGCACTTACACGCACTTACACGTACTTGCACACACTTACACGTACTTACATGCACTTACACGCACTTACACGCACTTACATGTCCATATACGCACTTACACGTAATTACATGCACTTATACGCACTTACACGTACTTACCCACACTTACACGTACTTACACGCAGTTACACACACTTACATGCACTTACACAAACTTACACGCACGAACACACACTTACATGCACTTACATGCACTTACATGCACTTACACGTACTCACACGCACTTACACGTACTTACACGCACTAACACGCACTTACACGCACGTACACGCACTTACACGCACTTACACGCACTTACATGCACTTACACGCACTTACACGCACTTACATGCACTTACACGT
>SZWC01000411.1:173765-185009 GCA_023375785.1 Penium margaritaceum
CACGCACTTCCACGCACTTACACGCACTTACACGCACTTACACGCACTTACACGCACTTACACGCACTTACACGCACTTACACGCACTTACACGTTCTTACACGTACTTACACGTACTTACACGCACTTACACACACCTACATGCACTTACACGCACTTGCACACAATTAAACATACTTATACGCACATAGACGCACTTACACACACTTACACGCACTTACACGCACTTACTTGCACTTACATGCACTTACACGCACTTACACAATCATACATGAACTTACACGCACTTACACGTACTTACACGCACTTACAAACACTTACATGCACTTACACACACTTACACGTAGTTACACGCACTTATACAAACTTACACGTACTTACACGCACTTACAAGCACTTACACGCACGTATACACACTTACACGCACTTACACGCAGTTACATGCACTTACACCCACTTACATGCACTTACACAAACACACACACTTACACGCACTTACACGTACTTATACGCACTTACATGCAATTACACGCACTTATACCCACTTACACGTAATTACATGCACTTACACGCACTTACACGCACTTATACATACTTAAACGCGCTTACACGCACTTACACGTAGTAACACGCAGTTACACGCAGTTACACACACTTATACACACTTATACGCACTTACATGTACTTATACGCACTTATACGTACTTACACGCACTTACACGCACTTACACACACTTACACGTAGTCATACACACTTAAACGTACTTACACACACTTACACGCACTTACACGCAGTTACACGTACTTATACGCACGAGTATACACTTACACGTACTTACACACACTTACTCGCACTTAATTGTACTTACACACACTTACACACACTTATATGCACTTACACGCACTTACACACACTTACACGCACTTACACGCACTTTTACATACTTACACGCACTTATGCGCACTTATACGGACTTACACGCACCTAAACGCACTTATACGCACTTATACGCTCTTATACATAGTTACACGCACTTACACGCACTTAGACACACTTACATGTACTTACACGCACTTACACGTACTTACACGCACTTACACGTACTTATACGCACTTACACACACTTACACGCAATTACACACACTTACACATAGTTACACGCACTTACACGCACTTAAATGTACTTACACACACTTACAAGTACTTACACACATGTATACGCACTTACACACACTTACACGCACTCACACGCACTTACACGCAGTTACGCGTACTTACACACACTTACATGCACTTACACACACTTACACGCACTTACACATACTTACACACACTTAAAGGTACTTACACGTACTTATACACACTTTTACCCTCTTACACATACTGACACGCACTTACACGCACTTACATACACTTACACATACTTACACGCACTTACACATAACTACACGCACTTACATGCACTTACACGCACTCATACGTACTTACACGGACTTATCGGCACTTACACGCACTTACACGCACTTACACGTACTTGCATGCACTTACACCTACTTACACAAAACTTACACACACTTACATGCACTTACATGCACTTACACACACTTACACGCACTTACACACAGTTACATGCACTTACATGCACTTACACGCACTTACACGCACTTACACGCACTTACACACACTTATACGCATTTATACGCTCTTACATGCACTTACACGCACTTACACGTACTTATATGCACTTATACGCACTTACACGTACTTACACATACTTACACGTACTTACACACACTTACACGTACTTATACACACTTACACGCACTTACACGCAGTTACACATACTTACACGGATTTACACGTACTTACACGCACTTACACACACTTACATGCACTTATATGCACAAATTTGCACTTACACACACTTACATGCACTTACTCATACTTACTCGCACTTACACACACTCACACACACTTCCACGCACTTATACACACTTACACGCACTTACACGCACTTACACACACTTACACGCACTTACATGTACTTACACACACTTACACGCACTTACATGCACTTACACCCACTTATACGTACTTACACGCAGTTACACGTACTTACACGCACTTACATGCATATACGCACTTACACACAGTTACCTACACTTACACGTACGTATACGTACTTACTTATACTTACACGCATTTACATGCACTTACACACACTTACACACACTTACACGCACTTACACACACTTACACTGCTTCCACAGTGTTCCACGCACTTACACACACGTACACACACTCACACGTACTCCCATACACTTACACGCACTTGCATGCACTTGTACGCACTTACACATACTTACATGAACTTCTACGTACTTACACGCACTTAGACGCACTTACATGCACTGACACGCACTTACACACACTTACATGAACTTCCACGCACTTACACGTACCTACATTTACTTACACGCACTTACACGCACTTACACTTACTTACAAGAGCTTACATGCACTTACACCTACTTACACGCAGTTACACGCACTTACACACACTTACATGCACTTACAAGAGCTTACATGTACTTACACGTACTTACACGCACTTACATGCACTTACACACACTTACACGCACTTACACGTAATTACACACACTTACATGTACTTACACGTACTTATACGCATTTACATGCACTTACACGCACTTACACGCACTTACACGCACTTACACCCACTTACACGTTCTTACATGCACTTAGACGTACTTACACGTACTTATACACACTTACACGCACTTACACGCACTTACACACACTTACACGTACTTACACACACTTACACGCACTTACACGCAGTTACATGCACTAACACGCACTTACACATACTTACACACACTTACATGCACTTATACGCACTTACACGCACTTACACATACATACACGTAAGTACACGCAGTTACACTTACACGTAGATACACGCTTTTACATGTACTTATACACACTTATACGCAGTTACAAGTACTTACACCCACTTACATGCACGTACACACACTTACACGCACTTACACAAACTTACCCACACTTACACGCAGTTACACACACTTACACATACTTACACGCACTTACACGCACTTAAACGCACTTACATGCACTTATACATACGAGTATGCACTTACACGTACTTACACTTAGACATACTTACACGTACTTATACGCACTTACACGCACTTACATTCACTTACATGGACTTACACGCACTTACACACACCTACACGCACTTAGAGGCACTTACACACACTTACGCACACTTACATGGACTTACATGCACCTACACGTACTTACACATAATTACACACACTTACACGCACTTATATACACTTACCCACACTTACATGCATTTATACGCACTTATACACACTTCACGCACTTACACGCACTTACACGCACTTACAAGCACTTACACACACTTACACGTACTTATATGCACTAACACACACTTACACGCACTTACACACACTTACATGCACTCATACGCACTTACCCACTAGTACACTTACTTACACGCACTTACACGTACTTACCCGTACTTACACGTACTTACACGTACTTAGACACACTTACACGCACTTGCGTGCACTTACACGCACATACATGCACTTACACGTACTTACACGCACTTACGCGTACTTACACATACTATCACACACTCACACACACTTACACGTACCTACACACACTTACACGCACTTACACATACTTACACGCACTTACCCGCACTTACACGCACGTACCCGCACTTACACATACATACCCTCACTTACACGTACTTACCCGCACTTCCACACACTTACACGCACTTACATGCACTTACACGCACTTACACGTACTTACACGCACTTACACGCACTTACACGCACTTACACGCACTTACACACACTTACATGCACTTACACGTACTTACGCACAGTTACACACACTTACACGCACTTATATGTACTTACACACACTTACACGTTCTTACATGAACTTACATACACGTACACACACTTACACGCACTTACACATACTTACACGCACTTACACGCACTTACATGCACTTACATGCACTTACACACACTTACACACACTTACACGCACTTACAGGCACTTACAACTCTCACACGCACTTACACGCACTTACACGCACTTACCTGCACGTACACACACATACACGTACTTACACACACTTATCCGCACTTCCACGTACTTACACGTACTTACACGCACTTACACGCACTTAAACGCAATTACACACACTTACACGCACTTACACGCATTACACGTACTTACACGCACTTACACGCACTTACACGTACTTACACATACTTACACGTAGTTATACACAATTATATGTACTTACACACACGTGCACGCAGTTACATGCACTTACACGTAGTTACACTCACTTACATGCACTTATACGTACTTACACGCACTTACATTTTCTTACACACACGTACACGCACATACACGTAGTTACACGCATTTACACATACTTACACGCACTTGCACACACTTACACGCACTTACACGTACTTATACGCACTTACACGTACTTACACACACTTACACGCACTTACACGTACGTATACGCACTTACATGCACTTACACGCACCTACACGCACTTACTTGCACTTACACTCACTTACATGAACTTACATCCACTTACACGCACTTACATACACTTACACGCACTTACACGCACTTACACACACTTACACACACTTACACGCCCTTACACGCAATTACACGCACTTACACGTGCTTACACACACTTGTATACACTTACATGCATTTACACACACTTACACACACTTACACGTACTTACACGCACGTACACCCACTTACACGCACATATACGTCTACACACACTTACGCGCACTTACGCGCCTTTACACGGACTTACACACACGTACACGCACTTACACATACTTACACACCCTTACACGCACTTACATACACTTACACACATGTACACGCACTTACATGCACTTACACACATTTACACGCACTTACACGCACGTACACGCAGTTACATGCTCTTTCACGTACTTACACACACTTACATGCATTTACACATACTTACACGTACTTACACACACTTACACATACGTACACACACTTACACGCACTTACACGTACTTACACATACTTACATACACTTACACGCACTTACACGCACTTACACATACATACCCGTACTTACGCACACTTACACGCACTTACGTGCACTTACACGCACTTACACGCACTAATATGCACTTATACACACTTACATGCACTTACACACACTTACACGTACTTACATACACTTACATGCACTTACACGCACTCACACGCACTCACACACACTCACACACACATACACACACTTACACACACTTACCTGCACGTACACACACTTACACGTACTTACACGCACTTGCCCACACTTACACGTACTTACATGCACTTACACGCACTAACACACACTTACACGCACTTATACGCACTTATACGCACTAACACACACTTACACGTACTTACACGTACTTACACATTTTTATAGCACTAACACGCACATACACGCACTTACCCACACGTACACGCACTTACACGCACTTACCCGCACTTACATGCACTTACACGCATGTTTACGCACTTACACACACTTACAATCACTTATATGCACTTACACGTACTTACACGCACTTACGTATACTTACACACACTTACACACACTTACACGCACTTACACACACTTACACGCACTTACACGTACTTACACATACTTGCACACACTGATACGTACTTACATGCACTTACACACACTTACACGCACTTACACGCACTTACACGCACTTACACATACTTACACGCACTTACTCATACTTACACATACTTACACACACTTACACTCTGCTTACCCACACTTACACACAATTACACACACTTATGCACACTTACACGCACTTACACACACTTGGACACACTTACACGCACTTAAGCGCACGTATACACACGAACATGCACTTACACGTACTTACACGTACTTACACGCACTTACACGTACTTACACGTACTTATACGCACTTACATGCACTTACACGCACTTACACGCACATATGCGCACGTACGCGCTTTTACACGCACTTACACGTATTTACACGTACTTATATGCACTTACACGTACTTACACGCATGTACATGCACGTACACGCACTTACTCGCACTTACACACACTTACATGCACTTCCACGCACTTACACGTACTTACACGTACTTACACGCACTTATACGCACTTATACGCACTTACACGCACTTGCACGCAGTTGCATGCACTTACACGGACTTACACGTACTTATACACACTTAAACACACTTACACGCACTTACACGCACTTACATGAAATTACATGCACTTACACGTACATACACGCACTTACACGCACTTACACGCACTTACACATACTTATACGCACTTATACGCACTTATAAGCACTTACACGCACTTACACAAACGTACACGCACTTACACACACTTACACGTAGTTACACACAGTTACACGCAGTTACACGCGGTTACATGTAGTTACACGTACTTACACACACTTATACACACTTAGATGTACTTACACACACTTACTCGCACTTACGTGTTCTTACACGAATATACAGGCACTTACACATACTTGAACACACTTACAAGCACTTACACGCACTTACACGTACTTACACGTACTTACATGCACTTACTTGCACTAAAACGCCTTTACACATACTTACACGCACTTACACAAACTTACACGCACTTACATGCACTTACGCATACTTACACGAACTTAAACCGTACTTACACACACTTATACGCACTTACACGCACTTACACGCACTTACACGTGCTTACACGTACTTACACGCACTAACACACACTTACACGCACTTACACGCACTTACACACACTTATACGCAGTTACGCACACTTATACGTGCTTACACGTACTTACACACACTTGTACACACTTACACGCACTTACACACACTTACCAACACTTATACACACTTAAACGCACTTACGCGCACTTATGTGCACTTACACGGACTTACACACACCTACACATACTTACACGTACTTACACACACTTACACGCACTTACACGTACTTACACGCACTTACATGCACTTACACACATTTACACACACTTACACACACGTACACACAGTAACATGCACTTACATGTACTTACACACACTTACATGCACTTACACACACTTACACGCACTTACATACACTTACACTTATTTACACACACTTACACGCACTTACACATACTTACACGTACTTACATGCACTTACACGTACTTACACGCACCTACACACACTTACACGCACTTACACATACTTACATGAACTTACACGCACTTACACGCACTTACACGCACTTACACGCACTTACAGACACTTACACGCAGTTACACGTAGTTACACAAACTTACACGCTTTTACATGCACTTACACGCACTTACACGCACATACACACACTTACACGCAGTTACACCTACTTAAACTCAGTTACACGCACTTACATGCACTTACCTTCACTTACACGTACTTACAAGCAGTTACACGCACTTACATGCACTTACACGCACTTGTACGCACTTACACGTACTTACATGTACTTACACGTAGTTACACGCACTTGCACGCACTTACACGTACTTATGGACACTTACACACACTTACATGCACTTACACACACTTACATGCACTTACACGCACTTACACGTAGTTACATGCACTAACACACACTTATATGTACTTACATGCACTTACACGCCGTTACATGCAGCTACACGCAGTTACACGCACCTACATGCACTTACACGCACTTCCACACAGTTACACGCACTTACACACTTATATGCACTAACACACACTTACACACACTAACATACACTTATACGCACTTACACACACTGACACGTACTTACACACACTTACATGTACTTACACGCACTTACACACACTTACACACACTTACACGCACTTATACGCACTTACACACACTTACACGCACATACACGCACTTACACGCACTTACCCGTACTTAGACGCACTTACGCGTACATACACATACTTACACACACTCACACATACTTATATGCACTTCCACACATTTATACGCACTTACACACACTTACACGCACTTACACGTACTATACACACTTACCCACACTTACCCACACAAACACGCACTTACACATACTTACCCACACTTCCACGCACTTACACGCACTTACACATGCTTACACGCACTTACACGTACTTACACACACTTACACGCACTTACACGCACTGACACGCACTTACATGCACTTACACGCACTTACACGCACTTACGCGCACTTACACACACTTACACGCACTTATACGCACTTACACGCACTTACACGTACTTACACACACTTACACGCACTTACACGCACTTACACATGCTTACACGCACTTACACGTACTTACACACACTTACACGCACTTACACGCACTTACACATGCTTACACGCACTTACACGTACTTACACACACTTACACGCACTTACACGCACTTACACATGCTTACACGCACTTACACGTACTTACACACACTTACACGCACTTACACGCACTTACACATGCTTACACGCACTTACACGTACTTACACACACTTACACGCACTTACACGCACTGACACGCACTTACATGCACTTACACGCACTTACACGCACTTACGCGCACTTACACACACTTACACGCACTTATACGCACTTACACGCACTTACACATACGAACACATACTTACATGAACTTACACACACTTACACGTACTTACACATACTTACACGCACTTACACGCACTTACACGCACTTACACAGACTTACACGCACTTACAGGCACTTACATGCACTTACACGAACTTACACATACTCATCCATACTTACATACACTTACACGCACTGACGCGCACTTACACGCACTTACACGCACTTACACATACGTACACGTACTTACACGCACTTACACACACTTACACGCACTTACACACACTTACACGCACTTACATGCACTCACACGTACTCACACGCACTCACACGCACTCACACGCACTTACACGCACTTACACGCACTTACCCGCACGTACACACATATACACACACTTACACGTACTTATCCGTACTTCCACGTACTTACACATGCTTACACGCACTTACATGCACTTACACGCACTTACACGCACTTACACGTACTTACACGCATTACACACTCTTACACGCACTTGCACGCACTTACGCGCACTTACACATACTTACACGCACTTACACGCACTTACACGTACTTACACACACTTACACACTTTTACATGCACTAACACGTACTTCCATGCACTTATCCGCACGTACACACAATTACACACACTTATCCACACTTACACGCACTTACACACACTTACACGTACTTACACGCACTTACACGTACTTACACGCACTTACACGCACTTACACGCACTTACACACACATAAACTTAGTTACACGCACTTACACGTACTTACTTGCACTTACATGCACTTACAAGCACTTACACATACTTACATGCACTTACACCCATTTATAAGCACTTACACGCTCTTACACCTACTTACACGCAGTTACACGCACTTGCACATACTTGCACGCACTAACACACCCTTACAAAAACGTACATGCACTTTTACGCACTTACATGCACTTGCACGCACTTACACGCAGTTACATGTACTTACACACACTTATATGCACTAACATGCACTTACACCCAGTTACACGCAGTTACACGCAGTTACACGAAGTTACACGCAATTACACGCACTTACACGTACTTATACGCACGTACACGTACTTACACGCACTTACACACACACACATTTACACATAGTTACATGCACTTACACGCACTTACACGCACTTACACGCACGTACACGCACTTACACGCACTTACACGCACTTATATGCACTAACACACACTTACACACACTTACATGCACTTATACGGACTTACACACACTTACACATACTTACACGCACTTACACGCACTTACACGCACTTACACACACTTACACGTACTTATACGCACTTACCCACACGTACTCGAACGTACACGTACTTAAACGCACTTACCCGCACTTACACAAACTTACCCGCACTTACACACACTTACACGCATTTACACGCACTTACACGCACTTACACGCACAACCACGTACTTACACGCACTTACCCACTCTTACATGCACTTACGCGCACTTACACATACTTACACACTCTCACACACACTTACACGCACTTACACGTACTTACACACACTTACACACACTTACACGCACTTACACGTACTTGCACACACTGATACGTACTTACATGCACTTACACGTACTTACGCACACATACACACACTTACACGCACTTATACGTACTTATATGCACTTACACGTACTTACACGCACTTACATGCACTTACACACACTTACACGCACTTACACGTACTTACACACACTTACACGCACTTACACGCTCTTACACGCACGTACACACACTTACACGCACTTACAGGCACTTACATACACTTACACGCACTTACACATACTAATCCGCACTTACATACACTTCCACGCACTTACGCGTACTTACACGCACTTACACGCACTTACACGTACGTACACGCACTTATACGCACTTATACTTACACACACTTACACGCACTTACACGCACTTACACGCACTCACACATACTCACACGCACTCACACGGACTCACACGCACTTACACACACTTACACACACTTACCCGCACGTACACACACATACACGCACTTACACACACTTATCCGCACTTCCACGTACTTACACGTACTTACACGCACTTACACGCACTTACACACACTTACACACACTTACACACACTTACACACATTTCACACACTTACACGCAATTTCACGCACTTACACATGCTTACATGCACTTACACGCACTTACACGTACTTACACACACTTACACGCTTTTACACGCACTAACACGTACTTCCACGTACTTATCCACACATACACGCACTTACACGCACTTACCCACACTTACATGCACTTATACGCACTTACACCTACTTACACGCACTTACACGCACTTACACGCACTTACAC
>SZWC01000411.1:189749-204973 GCA_023375785.1 Penium margaritaceum
ATGAGGCTGTTGGCCCAGCCGTGTAGCAGCAGTGACAATGAGCGGGTGTTTAGCAAGCATGAGTTGATCGAGACGGCAAGGCGCAACAGGCTGAAGGTGCAGACGCTGGAGCTGCTTGTTCGCGTGAATGTGCGGCTGACTAGGATGTATGGGAAGAAGAAAGCAAAGAGGTTGACAGCTGACATCAAGCAGGCCATGGAGGAGGACACAGCAGACAGTGACAGTGAAGCAGATGGAGCTATTGAGGTGGACGATGAGGAGTACGACTTTTTATGGGATCCTCTCATTGCTGACGCAGCGGATGGAGATGATGATGTTCGGGAGGTGGTAGAGGTGGCAGGTGGCCAGGTGGAAGGAAACAACACGGAGGACGAGGATGACGAGGACGAGGATGAGGACATTGAACCGATGGAAGAGAATGGAGGGGATGGGAACAGTGAGGAGGATGGGGAAGAGGGAAAAGGTGATGCTGTAGGGGAGGTGACCAGGGTCCTAAGGAAGGGGGTCCGCAAGCACAAGGATGTGGAGGTGGAAGGTGCTGCAGTTGGCACAAGCTCAACACCAGCTTCTGGCTCCACTCCAGCAGCTGGATCAACACGAGCACCATGCTCATCACCAGCAGCAGGATCCACACGAGCAGCTGTAGGTTCATCAGCTGGAGGAAGAGTGTCAGCTGCAGCTAGTTCTGCAGCTGACGTAGTCTCCAGAGCTTCAGAGGCTGCTAGTGCTCTTGCTGCAAGTGCCAGAGGCAATGAGCGCTATAAGCACACTTGGAAGGGCCGATAGTCGTTCGTGCAAGTTTACTTTCAGAGTGCATGTTTTAGTGCTGAGAAGCTCATAAGCAATTCTCGTTTTTTCCACTTTGTATTCCTGTTGCTATGATCCAAGCTTGTCTTGCCCACAGTTCATGATTGCAATGTGATGCTTGAAAGTAGTGTTCAGCAGTTCTATTAGTTTAATGTTGTTGTACATCATGACCAAAAATGTACTCACTTCATAGGAAAGCTCAAAGGAACAAATAAGTCAAGCTGTGTGTAGACTATGAAGTTTTAGAACAACAGTTTGCAAGGGACATTGGAAAGATCTGACTTGAAAATTGCATTTTACACTCGCTATAGCTGTTTTCACGACCGACTTGGGGACACCCAAGTCGACTTGACTGCCAATGTGCCGACTTCCAACTTCCGACTTGGCGACTTGGCGTCGACTCCGAATTGGACAAGTCAACATGGGTACTTACACGCACTTACACGCACTTACACATACTTACACGCACTTACATGCACTTACATGCACTTACACGAACTTACACGCACTTATACACACTTACACGCACCTGCACTTACACACACTTACTCGCACTTACACGCACTTACATACACTTACACGCACCTAACAAACTTACACGTACTTATACGCACTTACACACACTTACACGCACCTACACGCACTTACAAACACGTACACGCACTTACACGCACTTACACGCACCTACACGCACCTACACGTACTAACACATGCTTACACGCACTTACATGCATTTATACATATTTACACGTACTTACACACACTTACATGTACTTACACGCACTTTCACGCACTTACACATACTTACACGGACTTACACACACTTGCACACACTTACATGCACTTACACGCACCTACACACACTTACACGCACTTACACGCACTTACACGCACTTGCACACACTTACACCCACTTACACGCCCGTACACGTACTAACATGCACTAACACATTCTTACATGCACTTACACGTACTTACATGCACTTACACGTACTTACACGTACTTACACGCACTTACACGTACTTACATGCACTTATACACACTTACGCGCACTTACACATACTTAGACGCACTCACACATACTTACACATACTTACACGCACTTACACACACGTACACGCACTTACACGCACTTACACGCACTTGCACACACTTACACGTACTTGCACGCACTTACATGCAAATACACGCACTTACACGTACGTATATGCACTTACACACACTTACACGTACTTACACACACTTACACGCACTTACACATACTTACACGCACTTACACGTACTTATACGCACTTACACGCACTTACACGTACTTAAACACACTTAGGCTTACTTATACGCACTAACACGCACTTTCACGCCCTTAGACGTACTTACACGCACTTATATACACTTACACGTACTTACACGCACTTACACGCACTTACACACACTTACACACAGTTAAATGCACTTACATGCACTTACCCACACGTACACGCACTTACACGTACTTAAACGCACTTACCCACACTTACACACACTTACACACACGTACACATACTTACACACACTTACACGTACTTATACGCTTTTACATATACATACACGTACTTACACGCACTTATACACACTTATATGCACTTACGCACACTTACACATACTTATACGTACTTATACGCACTTACACACACTTACACACACTTACACGCACTTACCCACACTTACACGCTCTTACACGCAGTTACACACACTTACACGCACTTACACGTACTTACACGTACTTACATGTACTTACATGCACTTACATACACTTACATGCACTTACACGCACTTACACACACTTACATGTACTTACACGCACTTACACGCACTTACATGCACTTACACACACTTACATGCACTTACACGCACTTACACGAACTTACACGTACTTACACGCACTTACATACACTTACACGCACCTACGCGCACTTACACGTACTTAAACGCACTTACACGCACTTACACGCACCTACACGCAGTTTCACGTATTTACACGTGCTTACACGCATTTACATGCACTTACACACATTTACACGCACTAACACACACTTACACGCACTCACACGCACTTACATGTACTTACACGGACTTACACACACTTGTACATACTTACACGCATTTGCATGCACTTACACACACTTACGCGCACTTACACAGACTTACACGCACCTACACGTACTTAGACATTCTTACACACACTTACACACACTTACACACACTTACACACACTTAAACGCACTTACACGTACTTAAATGCACTTACACATACTTGCATGCACTTACACGTACTTACATGCACTTACACGTACTTACACGTACTTACACGCACTTACATGTACTTACACGCACTTACACGCACTTACGGACACTAACATATACTCAGACGTACTTACACGTACTTACACACACTTAGATGTACTTTCACACACTTAAACACACTTGCACACACTTACAAGTACTTGCACGCACTTACACGTAGTTAATTGAACTTACACACACTTACACGCACTTACATGTACTTATATGCACTTACACGCACTTACACGTACTTACACACACTTACACGCTCTTACACATACTTACACGCACTTACACGTACTTACACGCACTTACACGCACTTACACGCAGTTACACGTACTTGTACTTACTTATACGCACTAACACACACTTACACGCACATACATGCACTTTCACGCACTTATACACACTTACACGTACTTACACACACTTACAAGCACTTACACACACTTACACACACTTACATGCAATTACACGCACTTACCCACACGTACACGCACTTACACGTACTTAAACGCACTTACCCGTACTTACACGCACTTACACGCACTTACACACACTTACACACACTTACACGTACTTACACGCACTTACATGCACATACACGTACTTACACATACTTACACGCACTTACACACACTTTCGCGCACTTACACACACTTAGACATACTTATACGCACTTACAGGCACGTACACACACTTACATGCACTTACATGAACTTACGCGTACTTACACACACGTACACGCACTTATACGCACTTACACACACTTACACGCACTTACACGCACTTACACGCACTTACACGCACTTACAAACACTTACACACACTTACACGCACTTACACGCATTTACACGTACTTATCCATACTTACACACACTTACACGCACTTACACACACTTACGCACACTAACACACACTTATACGCACATACACGCACTTACACGCACTTACCCGTACTTACATGCACTTACACCGCTCACACGTACTCACACACACTCAAACGCACTCACACGCACTTACACGTACTTACACGCACTTACCCGTACGTACACACACGTATTCACACTGATACGCACTTATCCGCACTTACACGCACTAACATGTACTTAAACGCACTTACACGCACTTACACGTACGTACACGCAGTTACACGCACTTACACGCACTTACACACACTTACACGTACTGACACACACTTACGCACATTTACACACACTTACACGCACTTACACAAACTTACACATACTTACATGTACTTACACACTTTTACACACACTAACACGAACTTACACGCACTTCCTCGCATGTACATGCACTTACACGCACTTACACACACTTACACACACTTACAAGCACATACACAAACTTACACACACTTGCACGCACTTAAACTCACTTACACACACTTATACGCACTTAGACGTACTTACGCACACTTATACACATATACACGCACTTACACGTACTTACACGCACTTACCTGTACTTACACGCACTTACATGCACTTACCCACACTTATACGTACTTACACATACTTACACACACTTACACGCACTTACACGCACTTACACACACTTACACACACTTACACGCACTTACACGCACTTACACATACTTATACGCACTTACACATACTTACCCACACTTACACGCACTTACACGCACTTACATACACTTACACGCACTTACACGTACTTACATACACTTATACGTACTTACGCATACTTACACGCACTTACACGCACTTACATGCACTTACACATACTTATACACACTTACATGCACTTACACGCATGTACACGCACCTACACGTACTTACACACACTTACACACACTTACACACACTTACATGTACTTCCACGCACTTACACACACTTCCACACACTTACACGCACTTACACATACTTGCATACACTTAAACACACTTACACGCACTTACACACACTTACATGCACTTACACGCACTTACACGTACTTACACGCACTTACACGCACTTACACACACTTACACGTACTTTTACGCACTTATACACACTTACACGTACTTACACGTACTTACAAACACTTACACACACTTACACACACTTACACATAGTTATACACAGTTACATGCAGTTACACGCACTCACACGTGGTTACACGCACTTACACGCACTTACACGTGGTTACACGCACTTATACGCACTTACACGTGGTTACACGCACTTACACGCAGTTACACACACTTACACGTCCCTACACACACTTATACACACTTACACGTACTTACACGTACTTACTCGTTCCTACACACATTAACACGCACTTACACAAACTGACACGCACGTACACGCACTTACACTTACTTACATGCACTTACAAGCCCTTACACGCACTTACATGTACTTACACATGCTTATACGCACTTACACACTCTTACATGTACTTACACACACTTACACTTACTTACACACACTTACACGCACTTACACACACTTACACGCACTTACAGGCACATACACGTACTTACACGTACTTACATGCATTTACAGGCACTTACACGCACTTACACGTACTAACACGCACTTATACGCACTTACACATACGTACACGCACTTACACGCCCTTACACACACTTACACATTGTTACGCACAGCTACACGCACTTAAACGCACTTACACATACTTACACACACTTACACATACTTACATGCACTTACACACACTTACACACGCTTATACGTACTTGCACTCACTTATTCGCACTTACACGTACTCACACGCACTTACACGTACGTACATGCACTCACACGCACGTACACAAACTTACACGCACTTACACGCAGTTACACGCACTTACATGCACTTATACGCACTAACACGCACTTACACGCACTTACACGCACTTACACGCACATATACACACTTACACGTACTTACACGTACTTAAACGCACTTACACACACTTACACACACTTACATGCACTTACACGCACTTATCCACATGTACATGCACTTACACGCACTTAAACGCACTTACTCGCACTTACATGCACTTGCACGCACTTACACGCACTTACACACACTTACACGTACTTACACGTACTTACATGCACATACACACACTTACATGCACTTACACGCACTTACACGTACTCACACGCACTTACACACACTTACACGCAGTTACACGCACTTACTCGCACTTATCCGCACTTACCCACACGTACACACACTTACACACACTTACCTGCACATACACGCACTTACATGCACTTGCACGTACTTACACGTACTTACATGCACTTACACGCACTTACACATACTTACACGCACTTACATGCACTTACATGTACTTACACGCAATTACACGCACGTACGCATACTTAGACACACTTACACACACTTACACGCACTTACTCGCACTTACACACACTTACATGCATTTACACGCACTTACATGCACTTACACGTACTTACACACACTTACACACAGTTACACGCACTTACATGTACTTACACGCACTTACACACACTTACACACACTCACACGCACTCACACGCACTTACACGCACTCACACGTACTTACATGCACTTACACGTATTTACCCGCACGTACACACACTTCCGAGCACTTACATGCACTTACCCATATTTACACGCACTTACACACACTTAAACACACTTACACGCACTTACATGCACTTACACGCACTTTCACGCACTTACATGCACTTACACGCACTTACACACACTTACACGCACTTACGCGCACTTACACGTACTTACACGCACTTACACACACTTACACACACTTATACGCACTTGCACGCACTTACACGCACTTACACACACTTACACGCACTTACATGCACTTACACACACTTACACGCACTACACACACCTACATGTACTTACACGTACTTACATGTACTTACCCACACTTACACGCACGTCTGTGCACTTACACGCACTTACAGGAACTTACACGCACTTCCACACACTACACACACTTATATGCACTAACATGCACTTACACACACTTACACGCACTTACACGTACTTACACGCACTTACACATACTTATACGTACTTTCGTGCACTTACACGTTTGTACGCGTACACACATGCACTTCCGCGTACTTACCTGCACTTACACACACTTACACACACTTACACGTACTTACACGCACTTACATGCACTTACATGACTGTACACACAAGTACACGCACTTACACGTACTGACACGCACTTACACGCACTTACACACACTTACATGGACTTATACACACTTACACGTAGTTACACACAGTTACACACAGTTACACGCAGTTACATGTACTTCCACGCACTTACATGCACTTACATACACTTACACGCACTTACACGCACTTACACGCACTTACACGTTCTTACACGTATTTACACGCACTTACACAAACTTACACGGACGTACACACACTTACACGTTCTTACACGCACTTACAAGTACATACTCGTACTTACACGTAATTACACGTACTTACACGCACTTACACGTACTTACACGTACTTACACACACTTACACGCACTTATACACACTTACACGTACTTACACGCACGTACACGCACTTATGGGCACTTACACGCACTTACACATACTTACATGTACTTACAGGCACTTACACACACCTACACGTATTTACACGCACTTACACGTCCTTACACGCACTTACACACAGTTACGCACAGTTACACATACTGAAACACACTTAAACGCACTTACACGCACTTACATATACTTACAAGCACTTGCACACACTTACTCATACTTACTTACGCACACTTACGCACACTCACACGCACGTACACGCACTTACATGCACTTGCACGCACTTACATGCACTTACGCGTACTTACACGCACTTATACTTACTTACACACACTTACACGCACTTGCACGTAATTACACGCACTTACACACACTTACACACACTTACACACACTTACACACACTTACACACACGTACACGCACTTACACACACTTACATGCTCTTATACATACTTATACGCACTTACACAGACTTACACGCACTTACACGCACTTACGCGTACTTACGCATACATATACATACTTACACGCAGGTACACGCAGTTACACGCACTTACACGCACTTTCACGTACCTATACGCACTTACACGTACTTACACCTACTTACATGCACTCACACACATGTACATGCACATACACGCACTTACACGCAGTTACACGCACTTACATGCACTTACACATTCTTACACGCAGTTACACGCATTTACACGTACTTACATGCACTTACATGCACTTATACACACTTACAAGCACTTACACATACTTACACGCACTTACACGCACTTACATGCACTTACACGCACTTACACGCACTAACAGTCACTTACGCACACTTACACACACTTACACACACTTACACGCACTTACACGCACTTACACATACTTACAAGCACTTACACGTAGTTATACGTACTTACACGCACTTACAAGCACTTACACACACTTAACACACACATACATGCACATACACGCACTTACTCACACTTACATGTCCTTACACGCACTTACACGCAATTACACACACTTGCACACACTTACACGCACGTCTACATACTTACACGCACTTACTCGCACTTACACGCACTTATAAGCACTTATACACACTTACACGCACTTACACACACTTACACGCACTTACACGCACTTACATGCATTTACACATACTTACATGCACTTACACATACTTACATGCACTTACATGTACTCACATGCACTCACACGCACTTACACGCACGTACACGTACTTACACGCACTTTCATGCGCTTACACGCACTTACACGCACTTACACGCACTTACATGCACATACATGCACTTATACGTACTTACACATGCTTTCACGTACTTACACGTATTCACATGCACTTACATATACTTACACGCTCTTACACGCACTTACATGCACTAACACACACTTATACACACTTACACGTACTTACACACACTTATATGCACTTACACACACTTACATGCACTTACACGCACTTATACACACTTACACGCACTTACACGCACTTACATGCACTTACATACACTTACACACACTTACACACACTCGCACACGCTTATACACGCTTACACACACTTACACACACTGACATGCACTTACACATACTTACATGCACTTACACGTACCTACACGTACTTACACATACTTACACACACTTACACACACTTATATGCACTTACACGCACTTACACATACTTGCACACACTTATACACACTTGCACACACTTAAATGCACTTACATGCACTTACGCGCAGTTCATTGCACTTACACGCACTTACACGCACATACACAAACTTACACGCACTTTCAGATACTTAGACGTACTTACACGCACTTACAAACACTTACCCACAATTGCACACACTTACACGCACTTACACGCACTTTCATGGACTTACATATACTTACACGCACTTACACGCACTTACACGCACTTACACGCACTTACACACACTTACATGCAGTTACACGCACTTAGACGCAGTTACACGAACGTATATGTACTTACACGCACTTAAACGCACTTACAAGTGTTTACACGCACTTACACGCACTTACACGCACTTACACACACTTACACGCACTTACATGCAGTTACACACACTTACACGTACGTACAAGTACTTACACACATTTAACACGCACTTACATGCACTAAAATACAATAATACGCACTTCCACACACCTGCATGTCCTTACATGCACTTACACGTAATTACACGCACCTATACAAACTTACACGCACTTCCACGTACTTACACGTGCTTACCCGTGCTTACACACACTTATACACACTTACACACACTTACACGCACTTACACGCACTTACACGCACTTACACACACTTACATGCATCTAAACGTACTTACATGCACTTACACGCACTCACACGCACTTACACGTACTTTCACGCACTTACACACACTTACTCGCACTTACATACACTTACACGCACTTACACACACTTACACGCACTTACACGCACTTACACGCACTTACACGCACTTAAACGTAGTTACACACACTTACACGTGCTTACACATACTTACACGCTCTTACACACATTTACACGCACTTACGTACACTTACACACTCTTACACGCACTTATATGCACTTACACGCACTTACACGCACTTACACGTACTTACACGTACTTACACGCACTTACACGCACTTATACGCACTTATATGCACTTACACACATTTACATGCATTTACATGCACTTACATGCACTAACACACACTTACACGTCTTACACGCACTTACACGCACATACATACACTTACACATACGTATACACACTTACACGCATTTACACGCACTTACACGTACTTACATGTACTTACACGCACTTACATGCACTTACACACACTTACACGCACTTACGCGCACTTACACGCACTTATACACACGTATATGCACTTACACACACTTACATGTATTTACACGCACTTACATGCACTAACACACACTTACACACACATACACGTACTTACGCGCACTTCCATGCACTTATACGCACTTACATGCACTTATACGTACTTACATGCACTTATACGCACTTACTTGCACTTACACACACTTACATGCATTTACACGCACTTACATGCACTAACACATACTTACACGCACTTGCATGCACTTACACGCACTTACACGCACTTATACATACTTGCACAGACATACACACACTTACACACACTTACACGCACTTACGCATACTTACACGGACTTACACGTACCTACACGCACTTACATATGCTTTCACATACGTACACGCACTTACGCGCACTTACACACACTTACACGCACTTTCACGCACGTACACGCACTTACACGCACTTACATGCACTTACACACACTTACACATACTTATATGCAAATACACACACTTACATGCACTGACACATATTTACACGCACTTACATGCACTTATACACACTTATGGGCACTTACACGCACTTACACGTACTTACACTCACTTACACGCACTTACACGTACTTACACACACTTACACACACTTACACGTACTTACACATACTTACATGCACTTGCACACACTTACACACACTTGCACGCACTTACACATACTTAGATGCACTTACGCGCAGTTAATTGTACTTACACGTACTTACACGTACTTACACAAACTTACACGCACTTTCACCTACTATCACGTACTTACACGCACTTACAAACACTTACACGTAATTACACACACTTACACGTACTTACATGCATTTACACGTACATACACATACTTACACGCACTTACATGTACTTACACGTACTTACACGCACTTACACACACTTACATGCAGTTACACGCACTTAGACGCAGTTACATGATCTTATATGCACTTAAAAGCACTTATATGCACTTACAAGCACTTACACGCACTTACACGCACTTACACGCACTTACATGAACTTGCATGCACTTACACGCACTTACACGCAGTTTCACGCACTTACACGTACTTACAGGCACTTACACACACTTAACACACACTTACACCCACTAACATGCACTATCACACACTTACACGCACTTACATGTCCTTACACACACTTACACGCAATTACACACACTTACACGCACTTACACGCACTTCCACGCACTTACACGCACTTATCCGCACTTACACGCACTTATCCGCACTTACACACACTTACACGCACTAACACGCACTTACACACACTTACACACACTTACATGCACTTACACGTACTTACATGCACTTACACGTACTCACACACACTTAAACGCACTTACATGTACTTACACGCACTTACACGCACTTATATGGGCTTACACACACTTACACGCACTTACACGCACTGACACACACTTACATACACTTACACACACTTGCACGTACTTACATGCACTTACACACACTTACATGTACTTACACGCAGTTACACGCACCTACACGTGCTTACACATACTTACACGCACTTACACACATTTTCACGCACTTACATACACTTATACGCTCTTACACGCACTTACATGCACTTACACGCACTTACACGCACTTGCACGCACTTACACCCACTAACACGCACTTACATGCACTTATACGCACTTACATGCACTTACACACATTTACATGCATTTATACACACTTACATGAACTAACACGCACTTTCACGCACTTAAACGTACTTACATGCACTTACACGCTCTCACACGGACTTGTACGTACTTACACGCACTTACACGTACTTACAGGAAATTACACGCACTTACATGTACTTACACGTACTTATTCGCACTTTCACACACTTACACGCACTTACACGCACTTACATACACTTGCACACACTTACACGCACTTATACATACTTATAGTACTTCCACGTACTTACACGTACTTACACATAGTTAGTTACACTTACACGCACACACACACACTTATACGCACTCACACGCACTTACACACACTTTCACGTACTTACACGCACTTACAAACACTGACATGCACTTACACGCACATACAAGCACTTACACGCACTTACACATACTTTCACGCACTTACACAAACTTATACGCACTTACACGCACTTACACATACTTACACACAGTTACACGTACTTACATGCAGTTACACGCACTTACACGCACTTTCACATACTTACACGTACTTACAAGCACTTACACGCACTTATACATACTTACACGCACTTACACGCACTTACACACACTTACACGTAGTTACGCACACTTACATGCACTTAAATGCACTTACACTCACTTACACGTACTTATACGTACTTACACGCACTTACACGCACTTACACACAGTTATACCCACTTACACGTACTTACACGCACTTACACGCACTTACATGCACTTATACGCTCTTGTACGTACTTACATGCAGTTACACACACTTACACGCACTTACACGCACTTACACGTACTTACACACACTTACACGCACATACACGCACCCACACATACTTACACACACTTAAATACACTTACACGTAGTTAGATGAACTTACACGCACTTATACGCACTTACACGCACTTACACGCACTTACACGCACTTACACGCAGTTACACGCAGTTACATGTACTTACACGCACATACACGCAGTTATACATACGTATACGCACTTACACGTGCTTACATGCACTTACATGCACTTATACACACTTATATGCACTTACACACACTTACACGCACTTACACGCAATTACACACACTTACACATTCTTATACACACTTACAAACACTTACACGCACTTACACGTACTTATACGCACAAATACACACTTACACACACTTACACACACTTACACACACTTACTTGCACTTACACGCACTTGCACACACTCACACGCATTTACACCCACTTATACGTACTCACACACACTTATACACACTTACACGCACTTACACACACTTACACACACTTACACACACTTACACACACTTTTTCACACTTACACGCACTTGCACACTCTCACATGCACTTACACGCACTTATACATACTTACATGCACTTACACACACTTACACATACTTAGACACAGTTATATGCACTTACACGCACTTACATACACTTACACGCACTTACATGCACTTACACGTACTTACACGTACTTACACGGACTTACACACACTTACACACACTTACATGCACTTACACACACTTACACGCACTTACACGCACTTACAAGCACTTTTACGTACTTACACACACTTACACGCACTTACACGCACGTATACGTACTAACACGCACTTACACGTACTTACACGTACTTGCGCACACTTACATGCACTTACACCCACTTACACGCACTTACACGCACTTACACGCAGTTAATTGTACTTACACGCACTTACACACACTTACACAAACTTATACACAGTTACACGCACTTACACGTACTTACACGTACGTACAAACACTTACACTTACTTACACACACTTACACGCACTTACACGCACTTACACGCACTTACATGCAATTACACACACTTACCTGCACTTACACGCACTTATACGCTCTTAAACGCACTTACATGCAGTTACACGCACTTACACGCACTTACACGCACTTACACATACTTACACACACTTACACGCACTTACACGCACTCACATGTACTTAGACACACTTAATCGCACTTACATGCAGTAACATGCACTTACACGCACTTATATGCACTTACATGCACTTAGACACACTTACACGCAGTTACACGCAGTTACACTCACTTACATGCACTTACACGCACTTACACATACTTATACGCACTTACATGCACTTAGACGCACTTATACGCACGAATACGCACTTACACGCACTTACACACACTTACTCACACTTACACGCACTTGCACACACTTACACGCACTTACATGCACGTATACATACTCACACGCACTTACACACACTTACACGCACTTATACACACTTAAACGTACTTACACGTACTTATATGCACTTACACGCACTTACATGCACGTACACATACTTATACGCTCTTACACGCACTTACACACACTAACACGCACTTATACACACTTACAAGCACTTACACGCACTTACACGCACTTACACGCACTTATACATTCTTACACGCAATTACATGCACATAAAAGGACTTACAAGATCTTACATGCACTTATACGTACTTACACGCAGTTATTCGTAGTTACACGTAGTTACACACACTTACACGCACTTACACGCACTTACACATACTTACACACACTTACACGTACTTATACGCACTTACACGCACTTACATGCATTCACATGCACTTACATGCAATTACACGCACTTACACATACTTAAATGCACTTACATACACTTGTACGCACTTATACGTACTTACACCTACGTACACAGTGTTCCACGCACTTACATGTACTTACACGCACTTACACGCATTTACACGCACTTGCACGCACTTGTACGCACTTACACATGATTACACCAGTGTTGACCTTGGCCCCACGAACCTCGGTACAT
>SZWC01000411.1:221684-233391 GCA_023375785.1 Penium margaritaceum
CACTTACATGCACTTACACGCACTTACACGCACTTACACGCACTTACACGCACTTACACAGACTTACATGCACTTACACAAACTTACATGCACTTACACGCACTCACACACACTTACTTGCACTTACACACACTTACACGCACTTACACGCACTTACATACACTTACACACAATTGTACATACTTACACGCACTTACACGCACTTAAACACACTTACACGCAGTTACACGCACCTACACGTGCTTACACATACTTACACGCACTTACACGCATTTACACGCACTTACATACACGTATACATTCTTACACGCACTTACATGCACTTACACGCACTTACACGCACTTACACGCACTTACATGCACTTACACGTACTTACAGGCACTTACACGCACTTACATGTACTTACACGTACTTACACGCACTTATACGCACTTACACACACTTACACACAGTTACACGTACTTACACGCAGTTACACGCACTTACACGTGCTTTCACGTACTTAAACGCACTTACAAGCACTTACACGCACTTATACACACTTACATACACTTACACGCACTTACACACACTTACACGTAGTTACGCACACTTACACGCACTTACATGCAATTACACTCACTTACACACACTTACACGTACTTACACGCACTTACATGCACTTACACACACTTATACCCACTTACACGTACTTACACGCACTTACACGTACTTTCATGCACTTATACGCTCTTTTACGTACTTACATGCAGTTACACAAACTTACACGCACATACACGCACTTACACGTACTTACACATACTTACACGCACTTACACGCACCCACACATACTTACACACACTTAAACGCACTTACACGCAGTGAGATGCACTTACACGCACTTATATGCACTTACAGGCACTTACACGTACTTACACACAGTTACACACAGTTACATGTACTTACACGCACGTACACACACTTACACATACTTATACGCACTTACACGCACTAACATGCACTTACATGCACTTATACACACTTACACGCACTTACACACACTTACACGCACTTATACGCAGTTACACACACTTACACGTTCTTATACACACTTACACGCACTTACACGCACTTACACAAACATATACGCACAAATACACACTTACACACACTTACACACACTTACTCGCACTTACACACACTTCCACACACTCACACGCACTTACACCCACTTCTACGTACTTACAGGTACTTACACACACTTACACGCACTTACACACACTTACACGCATTTACACGCACTTACACGCACTTACACACACTTACTCGCACTTACACGCACTTGCACACTCTCATACGCACTTACATGCACTTGTACATACTTACACGCACTTACACACACTTACACATACTTAGACACAGTTACACGCACTTATACGCACTTACATGCACTTACACGCACTTACATGCACTTACACGTACTTACACACACTTACACACACTTACATGCACTTACACACACATACACGCACTTACACACACTTACATGCACTTTTACGCACTTACACACACTTACACACACTTACACGCACTAACACGCACATACACGTACTTACACATACTTGCACACACTTACACGCACTTACATCCACTTACACGCAGTTACACGCACGTACACGTGCTTATACACACATAATTGTACTTACACGCACTTACACACACTTACACAAACTTATACACACTTACACGCACTTACACGTACTTACACGCACTTACAAACACTTACACGTCCTTAGACGCACTTACACGCACTTACACGCACTTATACGCACTTACATGCACTTACACACACTTACCTGCACTTACACGCACTTATACGCTCTTACACGCACTTACATGCAGTTACACGCACTTACACGCAGTTACACGCACTTACACGTACTTACATACACTTATACGCACTTACACGCACTCACATGTACCTACACACACTTAACTGCACTTACATACAGTAACATGCACTTACACGCACTTATACGCACTTACACGCACTTACACACACTTACACGCAGTTACACGCAGTTACACTCACTTACACGCACTTACACGCACTTACACATACTTATACGCACTTACATGCACTTACACGCACTTATACGCACGAATACGCACTTACACACACTTACACGCACTTACTCGACCTACAACTCACTTGCACACACTTACACGCACTTACATGCACGTATACATACTCACACGCACTTACACACACTTACACGCACTTACACACACTTAAATGTACTTACAAGCACTTACACGCACTTACACGCACTTACACGCACTTGCACGCACTTATACACACTTACACGCAATTACACGCACTTAAAAGCACTACAAGATCTTACACGCACTTATACGTAGTTACACGCAGTTATACGTAGTTACACGTAGTTACACACACTTACACGCACTTACACGCACTTACACATACTTACACACACTTACACGTACATATACGCACTTACACGCACTTACATGCATTTACATGCACTTACATGCAATTACACGCACTTACACATACTTACACGCACTTACACACACTTACACGCACTTACACGCACTTACACCTACTTACACAGTGTTCCACGCACTTACATGCACTTACACACACTTGCACGCATTTACACGCACTTGCACACACTTGTACACACTTACACATGCTTACACCGGCGTTGACCTTGGCCCCACGAACCTCGGTACATCGAGGTCCATATCGATAAATCGATGTAGCTGTAAATGGCAACATCGATGTGGGTCTGGGGGGAGGGGAGGGGGGGAGAGGGGGGGGGGTCAGTGAGGTCCACTAATTTGTAACTGCACACTCAGATTTGCACTTGTTCAACATTCTATCATACACACTTCAATGTGCACTATTTAAGGAGGGGGGGCGGGCAATGAGGCCCACTAATGTGCATTTGTAGACACAGATTTACCATTGCTCACCTCCCTATCAAACACACTTCTAGGTGTACAGTATAAGGTACTGCAACTACTTATTGCCAGTCATGAACATTAACTTTGGTGTGTCATAAATTTCACTCTTCACATGCAGTATCACACAGTGGTCACTAGAATGGAACCATGCTTCAGACATACACATTAAAGCATAGTAGACTGAATTGAACAATCAAATGAAATTGGAAGCATGTCTCATGTCTAACAATATTTCTACTTGCGCAGAGCACTTGTTGCTCTGCATCTAGTCAGCTTGCTTGCTGCAGTGACTACTGCGGCAGTCCCTGCCGCACGCTTTGCTGCCCTGGCTGCAGCCATGGCAACTAAGGCAGCCCTCTTATCCCTGTGCTTGGCACTGCCAATCCGTGATGCTGCTGTTGCTGCTAGATTGGATGATGGTGCTGATGTCCCTTGCTTTCCTACTCCCTTATCTCCCTGTCCACTCAGTACAGCTCCAGCTGCTCCTTCCCCAACTGCTTTTTCCCCACTGCCTACTCCTCCTTCCTCCCCACCTGCTCCATCTGGCTCAAATGCCCCTCTCTCCCCACATTCTGCCCCTTCTCCACCTACTGTCCCTTCTCCACCTGCTGTCCCTTCTCCAGCTGCTGGCCCTTCTCCAGCTGCTGCCCCTTCTCCAACTGCTGCCCCTTCTCCACCTGCTGCCCCTTCTCCACCTGCTGCCCCTTCTCCACCTGCTGCCCCTTCACCACCCGCTCCACGAGCTGCGGCATTGCTGCTTGAGGCCTTCACCTGTGCACGAACACGTACTGGACGAGCGTGAGGCATTCCAGGTGTGCTGCTCATGACTTGAACAGACGCCATGACTTCAACCACATCATCATCTCCCAATGCCTCCTCTACCTCCTCCTCCTCCTCGTCCTCTCCCTCATCATCACTCTCCATGTCATCCTCTGGCTCACTCAACACTCCCTCCTCCTCAACAACCTCCCCATCATCCTCGCTGGCCTCTGCGTCAGCTTCTGCTTCTGCTTCCGCGGCTACAGTGATGTTGTTTGCTGCCTTGCGTCCATTCTGGCCGTAGTGCTTGCGTAGACGGACGTTGCACCGAACGAGGAGCTTGAGTGTCGACACCTTGAGCCGGTTCCTCCTGGCAGTGTGGATCAACTTGTGAGTGGAAAATACACGCTCAGACTCAGATGAAGAACATGGCTGCGACAGCAGCTTCAATGCCAGATCGCGAAGCACAAGCAGGTTGCACATGTAGTTGACATGCCACTCTGCAGCAGACATTGTGCCAAATTGCACTTTTGAACTGCAGCAACAGCCTTGGCATTCCTGCGAGGTGTCACCATGGGATCATGGACAACCATGGTCTGAGCCAGCTGGAATGCACCGATCTCCTTCACCATGGCGTCGTGTTTCTCTTCTGGAACCAGTGCCTCCATCACTGCCTGCCATGCTTGCAGGGTAGTGGCGTCACTGGACAGATCATTTCCAAAGTGATGAGGATGCAGACGCCGGGCAGCAGCATACAAAGGACAGCTCATATCCTTGGACCAGCGGTGGTCCAATCTGCCCAGAACATAGTTCACATGAGACTCTGCAATCTTCCGTCCCTTCTTGCCCTTCTTCTCAGCCAGCGCTTTAACTTCCTCCGCACAATCCAACAAGCCCTCGTATATCTCACCACCCCCCCCACCCGGGGAATCAGCCACACGCAGCACCCGCACCAAGGGCAGAAGCAAGTCCTTCAACTGACGGACCTGGAGCCAGAAGACCTTGTGTTGTACGATCCGTCTCACCTCCCTCTTCCGACTTCTGAAGCCGGCATCCTGCTGTGAACCAATCTGCTTCAATACTTCAAGCTGCACAAACTCCTCGAGCTCTTCCCGCGGCTCCAGCAACCGCTCCACCATGTAAAACACGGAGGCAAAGCGGGTGTTGCACCTGTTCTTGAGCACCTTGCCCCCTGTTTTGTCCTTTAGCCATGTACAAGGCATTGCATTGTTCCTGAAGAAGGCAATGACTTTCTCACAACGTCCAATGATCCCTGCACCCCATGCAGTCTTCCCAACATCCTTCACGATCAGGTCGATGTTGTGTGCACAACAACCCTGGAAAAACAACTTTGGGTACTTCACCCGCAGCTGGTCGAATGCCTTCTTCTTCACTAAAGCATTGTCACATATCACAGAAACAACATTGTCCTCACCCACTGCTTCGATTGCTACCTCTATCATGGAGGCAGTGTGGTCTGCATCCCTAGTCAGACCACTGGCATCACGCGAGAACAGGTGGACCGAGCCCATTGCATTGACTGCCATTGCATTGTAAATTGGCCTGATCTTCCTATCGGACCACTCGTCAACTACTGGACTGGTACCATACGTTGTCCGTCCCTGCTTCAAAGGCGCGTCTAGCTCAGCAAGCTGTGCATCCAGTTTCGGGAGCAAGTCATCCACCACTGTGCCTCTGGCAAGCAACCTAAAGCTCGGTGTTGTCTTCTTCGCTGACTTGATGACATCCATGAGTGCTGGCTCCCGACAGAAGGAGATGGGTAAAGCAGCAATGCACATGAGTTTCACTATGTCCAGCTGGCAGTTCACGTTGTTCGTCCTGTCAGAGTGCTCAACCATGGTGGATTGTCGAAAAGAGGCGGCCTTGTTGATGTCAAAGAGAGGTATCTCACCCTCAAGTCTTGTTGTGGCTGCCTACCTGCTTGGACCTGCCGCGTCCCCAGCATCGTCATCACTGGAATCGTGCTGCAACGTCAATCCCCCGTCGGCTGCTTGGGCTGCTTTCTCCTTGGCCTCCCACAACTTGAGCCACGGCACCAGTTTGTCCTTCGTCCCCCATTTGGTGCCCTCTCCCTTGTACAGCTTCACGCTGTATGGCTGCCATCCTGCCGGCGGCGGTGGAAATCGCTCCATGCCCAACGCGTCCCTGCATGTTGATGGAGGATGGGGACACTTCCCCATATTCGGGTTGTTGCAGGCAAAGTGGCCGCGGATGTGGTCACACGTCCCGCTCACCCTCTTGGCGCACGAGCCACAGACAGATCCCGCCTTTTTGCTGCTCGTTGGCTTGGGCTCGCAGTGCTTTGACAGTTCTTTGGTGAGGAAATCACCGGTGAGGACCCGTTTCTTCGGTGGATTCCACTCATGGGCATCGAATTGTGCCGATACAGCGGATACAACAGCTACCGTGGGACTGGAACCTACGGTGGATGTTCGGTTTGAGCAGATGTTGGAATTGGGCTGAGAAGATGCCATGGTGGGAGGAACGCACTGGCGCACCGGCCTCAGGCGCCAGTGTGCCAGGGTGTTGGGTTCAGCACGGAACAGGGGGGAGGTTTGTTACAGCCATCGGTGCAAGTCTTGCACCGATGGCGGTGCAAGTCTTGCTTGTGTCGGACGCAGAGAAGTATGGCTCAACCGTAGTGAAATGTCGCTGGATGGGGTCGAGGCTTGACGTCATTGAGTGACACGTTGCTATATGGTGTCGATCGATATTTCATTCAAACCTGGTACATCCTCCGCACATTTGATCATTCAACCCAGGCCATACAATTGGTTTGAACGACTAAACACTCAAATAACTATACTTGACACAATGTCACGATGTTCCGGAAAGATTCATGTACAACAATTTTTTTTTTACTTTTTACAGTCGGATATATTCCATATGTATCTACCAAACCTGTGAAATCATGTGTCATTTTTTGTACATAAGGTACTTGACTAAAGCTATGCAAACCATTTTTTCGACAACAAAATATCGGCTCATGCGAATATTCTCAAGTCCGAGGTTTGGCATGTGATTGGCCATTGCCATGGCGGCTCAGGATGAGGGCAAGCTGTGCAACAGAATGAAGCCTGTCCAAGTGCAACGTATGATGCGTGGACATCATTGGTTGAATCAGGTTGATACATGCCAGCTGTCATGAAGTGTGCCATATAATGTACTTTCGGCAAGATGCGTGTATGGAAAACAGAGTGTCGCTCTGGGAACTGAACGTGCAATGTTCTCGTTGCGAGACTTATCCTTGGTGGGTACTTGGGCTCGTGGGAAAAAAACAGTCTCGCATGGTCCCGAGTGCCCCCTAGCCTTCTACACCACATCGATGTTACATCGATGCCTCTCGAGGTGCCGATGTGGTTGTAGTCGGCCTCCTACGAGCAACGAAGTCAACTCTGGCTTACACGCACTTACACGCACTTAAACGCACTTACACGCACTAACATGTACGTACACGGACTTACACGCACGTACATGCACTTACACGCACTTACGTGTAAAGCCGGGTCACAGAAACCAAAGCCGGGTCACAGAAACCAAAACCAGGTCACATAAATCAAAGCCGGGTCACAGAAACCAAACCCGGGTCAGAGAAACCAAAGCCGGGTCATAGAAAGCAAAGCTGGGCCACACAAACCAAAGCCGGGTCACAGAAACCAAAGCCCGGTCATTGAAACCAAAGCTGGGTCATAGAAACCAAAGCCGGGTCACAGCAACCAAAGTCCGGTTACACAAACCAATGCCGGGTCACAGGAACCAAACCTGGGTCACAGAAACCAATGCGGGGTCACAGAAACCAAAGCCGGGTCACAGAAACCAAAGCCAAGTCACAGAAACCAAAGCCGGTCAAAGAAACCAAAGCTGGGTCACAGAAACCAAAGCCGGGTCACAGAAACCAAAGCCGGGTCACAAAAACCAATGCCGGGTGACAAAAACCAAAGCCGGATGACATAAACCAGAACCAAGTCACAAAAACCAAAGCCATGTCATAGAAACCAAAGCCAATTCATAGAAACCAAAGCCGAGTCACAGAATCCAGAGCCGGGTCACAGCAAACCAAAGCCAGGTCACAGAAACCAAAGCTGGGTCAGAGAAACCAAAGCCGGGTCAGAGAAACCAAAGCCAGGTCACAGCATCCAATGCCGGGTCACTGAAACCAAAGCCGGGTCAGAGATACCAAAGCCGGGTCACAGAAACTAAACCCCGGATCTTAGAAACCAAAGCTGCGTCACAGAAACCAAAGCCGGGTCACAAAAACCAAAGCCGGGTCACACAAACCAAAGCCGGTCCTCAGACACCAAAGCCGGGCCACTGAAACCAAAGCTGGGTCACAGAAACCAAAGCCCGGCCACAAGAACCAAAACCGGGTCACAGAAACAAAAGCCGGGTCACAGAAACCAAAGCCGGGTTACAGAAACCAGAGCCGGGTCATAGACTCCAAAGCTGGGTCACAGAAACCAAACCCGGGTCACAGAAACCAAAGCCGGGTTACAGAAACCAGAGCCGGGTCATAGACTCCAAAGCTGGGTCACAGAAACCAAACCCGGGTCACAGAAACCAAAGCCGGGTTACAGAAACCAGAGCCGGGTCATAGACTCCAAAGCTGGGTCACAGAAACCAAACCCGGGTCACAGAAACCAAAGCCGGGTTACAGAAACCAAAGCCGGGTCACTGATACCAAAGCCGGGTCACAGAAACCAATGCGAGGTCACAGAAACCAAAGCCAGGTCAGAGAAACCAAAGCCAGGTCACAGAAACCAACGCCGGGTCACAGAAACCAAAGCCGGGTCACAGAAACCAAAGCCGGGTCATAGAAACCAAAGCCGGGTCACAGAAACCAAAGCCAGGTCAGAGAAACCAAAGCCAGATCACTGAAACCAAAGCCGGGTCACAGAAACCAAAGCCAAGTCAACAAACCAAAGCCGGAGCACAGTAACCAAAGCCCGGTCATAGAAACCAAAAGCCAGGTCATAGAAACCAAAGCCGGGCCACAGAATCCTAACCCGGATCACAGAAACCAAAGCCGGGTCACAGCAACCAAAGCCAGGTCACAGACCCAAAGCTGGGTTACAGATACCAAGCCAGGTCACTGAAACCAAAACGGGGTATCAAAAACCAAGCCGGGTGACAGTAGCCAAAGCCGGCTCACAGAAACAAAAGCCGGGTCGCAGGAACCAGAGCCAGGTCACAGAACCAAAACCGGGTCACAGAAACCAGAGCCGGGTCACAGAAACCAAAGCTGGATCACAAAAACCAAAGCCGGGTCACAGAAACCAAAGCCGGGTCACAGAAACCAAAGCCGGGTCACAGAAACCAAAGCCGGGTTACAGAAACCAGAGCCGGGTCATAGACTCCAAAGCTGGGTCACAGAAACCAAACCCGGGTCACAGAAACCAAAGCCGGGTCACAGAAACCAAAGCTGGGTCACAGAAACCAAAGCCGGGTCACATAAACCTAAGCCAAGTCACAGAAACCAAAGCAAGATCCCAGAAACCAACGCCGGGTCACAAAAACCAAAGCCGGGTCACAGAAACCAAAGCCGGGTCATAGAAACCAAAGCCAGGTCACAGAAACCAAAGCCAGGTCACATAAACCAAAGCCAGGTCAGAGAAACCAAGGTGGGACTACTGAAACCAGGGCCGGGTCACAGAAACCAAAGCCAAGTCAACAAACCAAAGCCGGAGCACAGAAACCAAAAGCCCAGTCATAGAAACCAAAAGCCGGGTCACAGAAACCAAAGCCGAGCACAGAATCCTAAGCCGGATCACAGAAACCAAAGTCGGGTCACAGCAACCAAAGCCAGGTCACAAAACCAAAGCCGGGTCACAGATACCAAAGCCAGGTCACAAAAACCAAAGCGGGGTCACAAAAACCAAGCCGGGTCACAGTAGCCAAAGTCGGCTCACAGAAACAAAAGCCGGGTCAGAGGAACCAGAGCCAGGTCACAGAAACCAAAGCCGGGTCACAGAAACCAAAGCCGGGTCACAGAAATCAAAGCCGGGTCAGAGAAACCAAAGCCGGGTCACAGAAACCAAAGCTGGGTCACACAAACCAAAGCCGGGTCACAGAAACCAAAGTCGGGTCACAGAAGCCAAAGCCGGGTCACAGAAACCAAAGCCGGGTTAGAGAAACCAAAGCCGGGTCACAGAAACCAAAGTCGGGTCACAGAAGCCAAAGCCGGGTCACAGAAACCAAAGCCGGGTTAGAGAAACCAAAGCCGGGTCACAGAAACCAAAGTCGGGTCACAGAAGCCAAAGCCGGGTCACAGAAACCAAAGCCGGGTTAGAGAAACCAAAGCCGGGTCACAGAAACCAAAGTCGGGTCACAGAAGCCAAAGCCGGGTCACAGAAACCAAAGCCGGGTTAGAGAAACCAAAGCCGGGTCACAGAAACCAAAGTCGGGTCACAGAAGCCAAAGCCGGGTCACAGAAACCAAAGCCGGGACACAGAAACCAAAGCCGGGTCACAGAAATCAAAGCCGGGTCAGAGAAACCAAAGTCGGGTCACAGAAACCAAAGCCGGGTCACAAAAACCAATGCCATGTTGGCCTGAGGGTGAGTGTGCACCCTGGAGGGTCCCTAGCAGTGGCTGGTTCACACCACCAACTGTTTTTGGAGAGACTGAAACTATGGAGGCAACTGGTTCCAAGGATGGCAAAATCTGGTCAGAGAGTGAGGCAATAGTTTTGTCCTCAATTGACTGGGAATGAACACTTGATCAAGGCTTACAAGCAGTGGCATTTTATAGCCACTGATCTAAGCTTTCCAGAACACCAAAGCATGCCAGATTTGGAGCTTCCTAGCAGATTCTATGGCTTCTAGAGTGCTCCTTGGTAGGCTGTCCTTTTCCCACCTAGGAAGGCATCCCTTCCCTCCTCTAGAAGCTTCTGTCCCTTCCTAGATTCCTCAACTTGCTTCTAGTAGGAGGGAAGGTGTCCAGGAGACCAAGACACCTCTAGATGCCTTGTAGGACAAGTCACCCCTTCTAGAAGGTGTGCCACCTTCCTGGACCCTCACCTGGCCTTCTAGAAACTTAAAGAGGAACTCTAGAGGTTGAGCTAGCTTCCTGGCATCTATTTTCCACCTCCTTTGAGGCAGGGCAGAATTTCATTTTGTGGGACTTGAACCCGGGCCCCTGCCTATAGAGGTGGACACCATTAACCACTTAGCCACTAAGGCTTGTCTTTTTGGTGTTCCTTTTTGGAGTCACTCCTGCCATGGTGAGGAGCATCATTCCAACAATCTCCCCCTTGCGCGTCACCCATGGCAGTTGTCCATGCTCAGCATGCAACTCAAGAGGCTTGGGAAAGCCCAAGCTCCATACAAGTAGCATTATGCCTGTCCTTGGGTTGCGCCTTTGTCATGGTATCAGCAAGCATGTGCTTTGTGCCGCAATGCACAAGCACCACATCACCCTTTGCAACAAGGTCTCGTGCAAAGTGATGCCGGATCTCTATGTGCTTGGTCCTCCGGTGTAGCACAGGGTTCTTGGTCAGGCTGATGGCACTCATGTTGTCAACATTGAGTGCCGTTGGCTTCTTTTGCGGCACCCCAATCTCCTTGAGCAATCGCCGCAGCCATAGTGCCTCCTTTGCGGCTTCCGCGAGCGCAATATACTCCACCTCAGTGCTGGATAGAGCCACACTGTCCTGCTTCCGGCTTGCCCAAGACACCGCTGCACCACCAAGCACAAAAACATAGCCTGATGTTGACTTGCGGTCATCAACGTCACCTGCCCAGTCAGCATCAGAGTAGCCAACCAACTCGAGGGAGTCAGTCCGCGCTCCCCCTCCAAACACAAGTCGCGAATGTGTCGTTGCCTTCAAGTAGCGGAGGATTCTCTTCACCGCTTGCCAATGTAGCGGCCCCGGATCAGCAACATAGCGGCTCACTTGTCCTTCAGCAAAGGCAAGGTCAGGCCGCGTCGCCACCATGGCATACATTATGCTGCCAA
>SZWC01000411.1:244285-256290 GCA_023375785.1 Penium margaritaceum
AACCAAAGCCGGGTCACAGAAACCAAAGCCCGGTCACAGACACCAAAGCCGGGTCACAGAAACCTAAGATGGTCACAGAAACCAAAGCCGAGTCACAGAAACCAAATTCGGGTAATAGAAACCAAAGCCGGGTCACAGAAACCAAGCTGGGACACAGAAACCAAAGCCGGGTCACAGAAAGCAAAGCCGGGTCATTGAAATCAAAGCTGTGTCACAGAAACCAAAACCGGGTCACAGAAACCAAAGCCGGGTCACAGAAACCAAAGCTGGGGCACAGAAACCAAAGCCGGGTAACAAAAACAAAAGCCCGGTCACAGAAACCAAAGCCGGATCACAGAAACCAAAGTCGGGTCACAGAAACCAAAGTCGGGTTACAGAAACCAAAAATGGGTCACAGAAACCAAAGCCGTGTCACACAAAGCCGGGTCACAAAAGGCAAAGCCGGGTCACACAAACAAAAGCCGGGTCACAAAAACCAAAGCCGGGTCACAGTAACCAAAGCCCGGTCCCATAAACCAAAGGCGGGTCACAGAAACCAAAGCCGGGTCATAGAAACCAAGGCCGGGTCACAGAAACCAAAACCGGGTCACAGAAACCAAAGCCGGGTCACAGAAACCAAAGCCAGGTCATAGAAAGCAAAGCCGGGTGGATCGCGGAACAGTCGATGCAAAACAGGGGATACGACCGGGCGGATCCTTGTGCCGAGCAGAGCGGAAGCAGATGATGGAGGAGGAAAGATGGATGATGGAGTGGGCGCAGGGGTGAGACCGCGTGCGCGAGTGAAGTAGTTGGTAGGATGCGGCAAGGGGAAGGCAAGTGCCAACGCGCCGCGAGAAATCTGCTGCCGGCGTGGGTGCAGGCTGCTGCGAAGCGGGCAGCTAGCTCGTGCAGATCCTTGTACTGGCCACAGATAGTGATGATGATTGCTGAAGTGGAGGCTGATGACGATGGCGTGGGCGCAGGGGCGAACCACGTGCGCTGAGGGAAGTTTCGGCGTGGGCGCAGGTCGTCGCGGAAAAGGCGATGCGACCGGGCGGATCCTTGTGCCGAGCTGAAAGCGATGCAAAGTGGAAAAAGCGATTGATTGATGAGTGGGCGCAGGGGCAAAACCACGTGCGCAAAGAGATGATGCTGATGAAGATGATTGATGCAAAGGTGGCGCGGAGGATGCTGATGGCAGAGAGATGGTGGTGAGGTAGGAGCGGGCAACTGATGGAGCTGAGGGGACTAGAGTGAGGAGGAGGAGGAGAACTAATGGAAGAAGATGAAGACGATGTGAGAAGTAAAGATTGAGGGATGATGATGATGTTGGAGAAGAGAGGCAGGGAGCGATGCGAGCGGAGGGAGCCGGGATGAGAGGCGATGTGGCAGAGAGGTAGCGCGACCCAACCACTTCTTCTGCGTTCAGGTTAGTGACGGCTTGTTCCCCAGTTGGCTCGGAAATGGGAGCAGGAAGACTGGTGGTGTCCGATATCTTGTCGGTTGGAAGAAGTTGGTTGCGGTAGAGGGAGTCAGGCAGCGGGCAGAGGAGCTGATCCGTTGATGTCAGGAGAGTGACGGCTCGTTCCCCAGTTGGCTCAAAAGCGGGAGCAGGAAGACTGGTGGTGTCCGATATCCTGACGACGAAAGTTTTGGCTACAACTGCTGACGAGACGAGAAGGCGATGCAGGAAGGCGGCTCAAGGTGATGATCGCAGGGGGATGGAGGATGACAGTGAAGAATAAGCAGATGAGGCAGATGAGGCAAGATGAAGGGGGAGGAGATGCTTGCGAAGGCAGATGGAATGAGGGGCAGTGAGTGGCAGATGGCAGGAAGCTTCTTGGTAGTTGACGGCAGGCGGCGGCTCGAGAGTTGTTTGTGGTTGATGTGGGCGACACATCACCAGTTGTTTGCCACGGGCGCGGAAATGGGCGCAGGGCCTTCTTAGGATGACGAGGCGTTTCTTCAGCGCAGAGAACTTATCAAGCGGAGCTTCGGATGTCAGCTGCGGATGAAGCAAAGAGGCGCGAGGTGGCAGTAGCGACGGCAGAGGAATGTGAACCAAAGCAATGGACAAGGGATGGCGGCAAAGCGATGACGTGATTCCAAGGTACCAGATGATGTTGCCTGATGCTCTGATACCATGTGAGGAGAATGTAGGCACAAGAACAGCAGCAACGGAAGCAGGCAGAAGCATTTGGACAAGCAAGAGTGCGTCAGCAGAGTGACATAACAAAGAGTGGTGCGAGGAGCTAGTCGGGAGGCTGGTAGGGGCTGAGACGCAAGATAGCCGAGGTAGACAGGTTGATGTGTGAAAGAGTGCTGGCGAGGTGAGTGATGGTTGGCGGAGGACGAGAGCTGAGCAAGGGAGCGAGAGTGATGGAGCAAAGCGTTGAGAGGGGCTCGCGAAGACAAAGAATGCGAGGAGCGAGCAGAGCGAAGACACGGCGGCGAAGCCGCGGAACCAAGGGGGAACAGGATGAGTATAACTGTTTTGGTTAATTGTGGAGGGAATGAACATCCTCCATATGTACTACGGAATAGAAAGCATAGATAGCGGAGTTGAACCATTACTGAGAGCTCGGAGTATCCGAGGGGTGAGATGTACCTTGTCGGAGTCATGTTTTCTGACAGACCCCCTGAGTCCGACAAGGTGGAGAATCCTGATTGCTCTTTTTAGAGAGCAATGAGGTCCTGATGACGTTGTCTTGGTGGGGGTGTTTCCACTCGATGGAGGGATCTGATGATCTTGTTGCAGAGGTTTGGATTCCACGCGGATGCTACCAGAGTGTGCCACATCGCTGCTACAGGAGATACTTCATTGATGATTCTGTGGTAGACAGGATGGGTAGTGTGGCGTAGGCATTTCTTGATGTCTCGGTGGGTCGTTGTGTAGGCCCTTGGAGGACTTCCAGGGTTGTCGTAAACTCCTTCTAAGAAGAGGGAGAGTTGATACCCATGGAGAAATGACTGTTTTGTGTGGATGTGTATGCCACCATACCAGTCGTGGATGTTTTCTCCGAAATGATCAAGCTTTGGGATGTGTGTCCAATTGAGGGCACAGACGGCCATGTTGATGTGGCAAGTGGAGGTCTCTGTTTGAGGAAAAGGAGAGAGTTTGAACTTTTGGCGCTGCGTGAGTTTTGGCAAGGGTGTACAGCAGGTTGTTGCGACCGTGCGGATACCTTGTTTGTGCAGATGATGATGCTGATGGTAGAGAACGATTGATGACAGCGTGGGTGCAGGGACAAAGCCACGTGCACTGCAATGCTTTCGGCGTGGGTGCAGGCCGTCGCGAAAGAGGCGATGCGACCGGGCGGATTTGTGTGCGGAGCTGAAGGCGATGTAGATGACGAGGAAAGATTGATGATGGAGTGGGCGCAGGGGCAAAACCTTGTGCGCGATGGATGTTTTCGGCATGGGCGCAGGTCTTCGCAGAACAGGCGATGCGACCGGGTGGATCCTTGTGCCGAGCAGAGCAAAAGCGGATGATGGAGGAGGAAAGATGGATGATGGAGTGGGCGCAAGGGCGAGACCGCATGCGCGATTGAAGTAGGGGAGTAGGATGCGGCAAGGGGAAGGCAACTGCCAACCCGCCGCGAGAAATCTGCTGCCGTCGTGGGTGCCGGCTGCTGCGAAGCGGGCAGCTAGCTCGTGCAGATCCTTGTGCTGGCCATAGATGCTGATGATGATTGCTGAAGTGGAGGCTGATGATGATGGCATGGGCGCAGGGGCGAACCGCGTGCGCTGAAGGAAGTTTTGGCGTGGACGCAGGTCGTCGCGGAAAAGGTGATGCGACCGGGCGGATCCTTGTGCCGAGCTGAAAGCGATGCGAAGCGGAGAAAGCGATTGATTGATGAGTGGACGCAGGGGCAAAGCCACATGTGCAAAGAGATGATGCTGATGAAGATGATTGATGCGAAGGCAGCGCGGAGGATGTTGATGGCGGAGAGATGGCGGTGAGGTAGGAGCGGGCAACTGATGGAGCTGAGGGGACTGGAGTGAGGAGGAGGAGGAGAACTGATGGAAGCAGATGAAGACAATGTGAGAAGTAAAGATTGAGGGATGATGATGATGCTGGAGAAGAGAGGCAGGGAGCGATGCGAGCGGAGGGAGCCGGGATGAGAGGCGATGCGGCAGAGAGGTCGCGACCCAACCACTTTTTTTGCATTCAGGAGAGTGACGGCTTGTTCCCCAGTTGGCTCGGAAATGGGAGCAGGAAGACTGTTGGTGTCCGATATCCTGTCGGCTGGAAGAGGTTGGTTGCCGCAGAGGGAGTAAGGCAGCGGGCAGAGGAGCTGATCCGTTGATGTCAGGAGAGTGACGGATTGTTCCCCAGTGGGCTGGAAAGCGGGAGCAGGAAGACTGGTGGTGTCCGATATCCTGACAACGACAGTTTTGGCTGCAGCTGCTGACGAGACGAGAAGGCGATGCGGGAAGGCGGCTCGAATTGATGATTGCAGGGGGATGGAGGATGAGAGCGAAGAAGTAGCAGATGAGGCAGATGAGGCAAGATGAAGGGGGAGGAGATGCTTGCGAAGGCAGATGCAATGACGGGCAGTGAGTGGCAGATGGCAGGAAGCTTCTTGGTAGTTGACAGCAGGCAGCGGCTCGAGAGTTGTTTGCGGCTGATGTGGGCGACACGTCACGAGTTGTCAGCCACGGGCGCAAAAATGGGCGCAGGGCCTTCTTAGGATGACGAGGCGTTTCTTCAGCGCTCGTAACTCATCAAACAGAGCTGCGGATGTCAGCTATGGACGAAGCGGAGAGGCGCAAGGTGGCGGTAGCGACGGCAGAGGAATGTGAATAGAAGCGATGGAGAAGGGATGGCGGCAGAGTGATGACGTGATTCCAAGGCACCATGTGATGTTGCCTGATGCTCTGATACCATGTCAGAAGAATGTAGGAACCAGAACAGCAGTAGCAGAAGCAGGCAGAAGCATTTGGACAAGCAAGAGTGCGTCAACAGAGTGACGGAACCAAGAGCGGTACGAGGAGTTAGTCATGGAGGCTGGTAGGGGCTAAGACGCGAGATAGTTGAGGTAGACAGGTTGATGTGTGAGAGAGTGCTGGCGAGGTGAGTGATAGTTGGCGGAGTACGAGAGTTGAGCGAAGGAGCGAGGGTGATGGAGCGAAGCATTCAGAGGGGCTGGCAAAGACAAAGAATGCAAGGAGCGAGCAGAGCGAAGACACGGCGGCGAAGCCGCGGAACCAAGGGGGAACAAGATGAGTAGAACTATTCTGGTTAATTGTGGAGGGAATGAACATCCACCATATGTACTACAGAATAGAAAGCATAGATCACGGCTTCTTCTGCACTAGCCGGACGTGCTTGCGGTGATTCTGCTTATTAGGGGATGTCTCGGTAGGAAGGCCGTTGGTCGGTTAGGAGCCGTTAACGGCTAGTGAATGACCGAGGTGGTTCTCACCGGAGTTGAACCATTATTGAGAGCTCAGAGTATCCGAGGGGTGAGATGTACCTTGTCGGAGTCATATTTTCTGACAGCCGGGTCACATAAACCAAACCCGGGTCACAGGAACCAAAGCCAGATCACAGAAACCAAAGCCGGGTCACAAAAACCAAAGCCGGGTCATTAAAACCAAAGCTGGATCACAAAAACCAAAGTCGGGTCACAAAACCAAAGCCGGGTCAACAAACCAAAGCCGGAGCACAGAAACCAAAGCCTGGTCATAGAAACCAAAGCCGGGTCACAAAACCAAAGCCGGATCACAGAATCCAAAGCCGGATCACTGAAACCAAAGCCGGGTCACAGCAACCAAAACCAGGTCACAGAACCAAAGCCGGGTCACAAAAACTAGAGCCAGGACACAGAAACCAAAGCGGGGTCACATAAACGAACGCCGGGTCACAGTAACCAAAGCCGGCTCACAGAAACAACAGCCAGGTCAAAGAAACCAAAGCGGGGTCACAGAAACCAAGGCCGGGTCAAAGAAACTAGAGCCGGGTCACAGAAACCAATGCCGGGTCACAGAAACCAAAGCCGGGTCACAGAAACCATAGCCGTGTCAGAGAAACCAAAGCCGGGTGACAGAAACCAAAGCCGGGTCACACAAACTAAAGCCGGGTCATAGAAACCAAAGCCGGGTCACAGAAACCAAAGCCGGGTCACAGAAACCATAGCCGTGTCAGAGAAACCAAAGCCGGGTGACAGAAACCAAAGCCGGGTCACACAAACTAAAGCCGGGTCATAGAAACCAAAGCCGGGTCACAGAAACCAAAGCCGGGTCACAGAACCCAAAGCCAGGTCACAGCAACCAATGTCGGGTTACAAAAACCAATGACGGTCACAGAAACCAAAGCTGGGTCACAGAAACCAATGACGTCACACAAAGCAAAGCGTGGTCACAGAAACCAAACCGGGTCACAGAAACCAAAAGTCAGGTCACAAAAACCAAAACCGGGTCACAGACATCAAAGCCGGGTCACAGAAACCAAAGCTGGGTCACAAAAACCAAAGCCAGGCCACATAAACCAAAGCCGGGTCACAGAAACCAAAGCCGAGAACATAAACCAAAGCTGGGTCACAGAAACCAAAGCCGGGTCACAGAAATCAAAGCCGGGTCACACAAACCAAACCCCGGTCACAGAAACCAGAGCCGGGTCACAGAAAACCAAACCGGGTCACAAAAACCAAAAGCCAGGTCACAAAAACCAAAACCGGGTTATAGAAACCAAAGTCGGGTCACAGAAACCAAAGCCGGGTCACAGAACCCAACGCCGGGTCACAGAAACCAAAGCCGGGTCACACAAACCAAACCCCGGTCACAGAAACCAGAGCCGGGTCACAGAAAACCAAACCGGGTCACAAAAACCAAAAGCCAGGTCACAAAAACCAAAACCGGGTTATAGAAACCAAAGTCGGGTCACAGAAACCAAAGCCGGGTCACAGAACCCAACGCCGGGTCACAGAAACCAAAGCCGGGTCACACAAACCAAACCCCGGTCACAGAAACCAGAGCCGGGTCACAGAAAACCAAACCGGGTCACAAAAACCAAAAGCCAGGTCACAAAAACCAAAACCGGGTTATAGAAACCAAAGTCGGGTCACAGAAACCAAAGCCGGGTCACAGAACCCAACGCCGGGTCACAGAAACCAAAGCCGGGTCACACAAACCAAAGCCGGGTCATTGAACAAAAGTCGGGTCATAGTAACCATAGCCGGGTCACAGAAATCCGGGTCACAGAAGCCAAGGCCGGGTCACAGACACCAAAGCCGGGTCACAGAAACCAAAGCCGGGTCTCAGAAACCAAAGCCGGGTCACATAAACCAAAGCCGGGTCATAGAAACCAACGCCGGGTCACAGAAACCAAAGCCGGGTCACAGTAACCAAAGCCAGGTCACAGAAACCAGAGCCGGGTCATAGAAACCAAGGTTGGGTCGTAGAAACGAAAGATGGGTCATACAAACCAAAGACGGGTGACAGAACCCAAAGCTGGGTCAAAGAAACCAAAGCCGGATAAACCAAAGCCAGATCACATAAACCAAAGATGGGCCACAGAAACGAAAGCCGGGTCAGAGAAACCAAAGCCGGGTCACAGAAACCAAAGCCGGGTCATATAAACCAAAACCAGGTCACAAAAACCAAAGCTGGGTCACAGAAACCAAAGCCGGGTCACATAAACCAAAGCCGGGTCACACAAACGTAGGCCGGGCCTACTTGCGCCCTACTTGCCCCCTAATAGCGCCTTAGTTGCACCCTAGTTGCGCCCAGGTTGCGCCCTAGTTGCGCCCTAGTTGCGCCCTAGTTACGCCCTAGTTTCACCCTAGTTGCGCCTTAGTTGCACCCTAGTTGCGTCCTAGTTGCGCCATAGTTGCGCCCTAGTTGCGTCCTAGTCGCGCCCTAGTTGCGCCCTAGTTGCGCCCTAGTTGCACCCTAGTTGCACTCTATTTGCACCCTTATTGTACCCTACTTGCGCCCTACTAGCACCCTACTTGCGCCCTAGTTATGCCTTAGTTGGGCACTAGCTACGCCCTAGTTGTGCCCTAGTTGCGCCCTAGTTGTGTCCTACTTGTGCCCTACTTGCGTGCTAGTTGCGCCTTAGTTGCGCCTTAGTTGCGCCCAAGTTGCACACTAGTTGCACCCTAGTTGTGCCCTAGTTGCGCCCTAGTTTGGCCCTAGTTGCGCCCTAGTTGCGCCCTGGTTACGTCCCGGTTGCGCCCTAGTTGCACCCTAGTTACGCCCTAGTTGCGCCCTGGTTGCGCCCCGGTTGCCCCCTAGTTGCGTCCTAGTTGCGCCCAAGTCGCACCCTAGTCGCGCCCTAGTCGCGCCCTAGTTGCGCCCTAGTTGCGCCCTAGTTGCACCCTAGTTGCGCCGTAGTTGCGCCCTAGTTGCGGCCTAGTTGTGCCCCAGTTGCGTCCTAGTTGCGCCATAGTTGTGCCAAAGTTGAGCCCTAGTGGCAACCTAGTTGCGCCCTACTTGCACCCTAGTTGCACCCTTCTTGCACCCCACTGGCGCCTACTTGCGCCCTAGGTACGCCTCTGTTGGGCACTAACTACGCCCTAGTTGTCCCCTAGTTACGGCCTAGTTGCGTCCTACTGGCGCCCTACTTGCGCCCTAGTTGCGCCTTAGTTGCGCCCTAGTTGCACCCAACTTGCACACTAGTTGGATCCCAGTTGTCCCCTAGTTGCACCCTAGTTCCGCCATAGTTGCACCCTAGTTACACCCTAGTTGCACCCTCGTTGCGCCCTCATTGCGCCATCGTTGCGCCCTCATTGCGCCCTAGTTGCGCCCTAGTTGCGCCCAAGTTGCGCCCAAGTTGTGCCCTAGTTGCGCCCTAGTTGCCACCTAGTTGTGCCCTAGTTGCGCCCTAGTTGCGCCCTAGTTGCGCCCTAGTTGCGCCCTAGTTGCGCCCTAGTTGCGCCTTAGTTGTGCCCTAGTTGCGCCCTAGTTGCGCCCTACTTGTGCCCTACTTGCGTCCTAGTTGCGCCCTAGTTGCGCCCTTCTTCCGCCCTTATTGCACCCTACTTACGCCCTACTGGCACCCTTCTTGCGCCCTAGTTGTGCCTTAGTTGGGCACTAGCTACGCCCTAGTTGTGCCCTAGTGGTACCCTAGTTGCGTCTTACTTGCGCCCTACTTGCACCCTAGTTGCACCCTAGTTGCGCCCTAGTCGCGCCTTAGTTGCGCCCTAGTTGCACCCTAGTTGCGCCCTAGTTGCGCCCTTGTTGCACCCTAGTTGTGCCCTAGTTGCGCCCTAATTGCGCTGTGGTTGCACCCTGGTTGTGCACTAGTGTGCCCTAGTTGCGCCCTAGTTGCGTCGAAGTTGCGCCCTAGTTGCGCCCTAGTTGCGACGTAGTTGCGTCCTAGTTGCGCCCTAGTCGCGTCCTAGTTGCGCCCTAGTCGCGTCCTAGTTGCGCCCTAGTCGCGTCCTAGTTGCGCCCTAGTCGCGTCCTAGTTGCGCCCTAGTCGCGTCCTAGTTGCGCCCTAGTCGCGTCCTAGTTGCGCCCTAGTTGCACTCTAGTTACACCCTAGTTGCGCCCTAGTTACGCCCTAGTTGCACCCTAGTTGGGCCCTAGTTGTGCCCTAGTTGCGCCCTACTTGCGCCCTAGATGCGCCCTAGTTGCACCCTAGTTGCGCCCTAGTTGTGCCCTAGTTCCGCCCTAGTTGCGCCCTAGTTGTGCCCTAGTTGCGCGCTTGTTGTGCACTCGTCGCACCCTACTTGCGCCCTACTTGCGCCCTACTTGCGCCCTATTTGCGCCTTAGTTGCGCCTCAGTTGGGCACTAGCTACGCCCTAGTAGTACCCTAGTTGTGCCCTAGTTGCATCCTACTTGTGCCCTACTTGTGTCCTAGTTGCGCCGTAGTTGCGCCCTAGTTGTACCCTAGTTGCGCCTTAATTACGCCCTAGTTGTGCCCTAGTTGCGCCCTAGTTGCACCCTAGTTGTGCCCTAGTTACGCCCTAGTTGCTACCTAGTTGCGCCCTAGTTGCACCCTAGTTGCTCCCTAGTTGCGCCCTAGTTGCGCCCTAGTCGCGCCCTAGTTGCGCCCTAGTTGCGCCCTAGTTGCACCCTAGTTGCGCCCTAGTTGCACCCTATTTGCGCCCTTATTGCACCCTACTTGCACCCTACTAGCACCATACTTACGCCCTAGTTTTGCCTTAGTTGAACACCAGTTACGCCCTAGTTGTGCCCTAGTTGCGTGCTAGTTGAATCCTACGTGTGCCCTACTTACGCGCTAGTTGCGCCTTAGTAGCACCTTAGTTGCGCCCAACGTGCGCACTACTTGCACCCTAGTTGCGCCCTAGTTGTGCCCTAGTTGTGCCTTACTTGCGCTCTAGTTGCGTCCTAGTTGTACCATACTTGCGCCATAGTTGCGCCCTCGTTGCGCCCTAGTTGCACTCTAGTTGCGCCCTACTTGCGCCCTAGCTGTGCCTTGGTTGCGCCCTAGTTGCGTCCAACTTACACACTAGTTGCACCCTAGTTGCGCCCTAGTTGCGTCCTAGTTGCGCCCTAGTTGCGCCATGGTTGCGCCCTACTTGCGCCCATCTTGCGCCATACTTGCGCCCTAGTTGCGCCCTAGTTGCGCCCTACTTGCGCCCTAGGTGCGTCCTAGTTGCGCCCTAGTTACCCCCTAGTTACGCCCTTCTTGCGCCCTTATTGCACCAAACTTACACCCTACTTGCGTCCTACTTGCGCCCTAGTTGCGCCTCAGTTGGGCACTAGCTACGCCCTATTTCTGCCCTAGTTGCGCCCTAGTTCCATCTTACTAGCGCCCTACTTGCGCCCTAGTTGCACCCTAGTTGCGCCATACTTGCACCCTAGTTGCGCCCTAGTTGCGCCCTGAGTGCGCGCCCTAGTTGCGCACAAGTTGCACCCTACTTGCCCCTTAATTGCACCCTACTTGCGACCTAGTTGCGCCTCAGTTGGGCACTAGCTACGTCCTAGTTGTACCCTAGTTGCGCCCTAGTTTTGTCCTACTTGTGCTCTACTTGCGCCCTAGTTGCGCCTTAGTTTTGCCCTAGTTGCGTCCTAGTTGCGCCCTAGGTGCACCCTAGTTGCGCCCTAGTTGCGCCCTAGTTGTGCCCTAGTTGCGCCCTAGTTGCGCCCAAGTTGTACCCTAGTTGCGTACTAGTTGCGCCCTAGTCGCCCCCAGTTGCGCCCTTATTGCGCCCTAGTTGCGCCCAAGTTGCGCCTTACTTGCGCCCTAGTTGCGCCCTAATTGCACCCAAGTCGCGCCCTAGTCGGGCCCTATTCGCGCTTTAGTCGCGCCATAGTCGCGCCCTAGTTGCGCCCTAGTTGCGCCCTAGTTGCACCATAGTTGCGCCACAGTTGCGCCCTAGTTGCACCCTAGTTGCGCCCTAGTTGCGCCCTCGTTGTGCCCTCGTCGCGCCCTACTTGCGCCCTCGTTTCGCCCTTGTTGCGTCCTAGTTGCACCCTACTTGCACCCTAGTTGCGCCCTAGTTGTGCCCTAGTTGCGTCTTAGTTGCACCCTAGTTATGCCCTAGTTGCGCCCTAGTTGCACCCTAGTTGCGCCCTAGTTGCGCCCTAGTTGCGCCCTGTTGCACCTTAGTTGTGCCCTAGTTGCACAATACTTGCGCTCTACTTGCGCCCTATTTGCCCCCTAGTTGCGCCCTACTTGCGCCCTAGTCGCGTCCTAGTTGCGTCCTAGTTGCATCCTAGTTGCGCCCTTCTTGCGCCCTTATTGCACCCTACTTACGCCCCACTCGCGCCCTACTTGCGCCCTAGTTGCGCCTTAGTTGGACACTAGATACGTCCTAGTTGTGCCATAGTTGCGTCCTAGTTGCATCATACTTGCGCCCTACTTGCGGCCAAGTTGCGCCCTAGTTCGCCCCAGTTGCGTCCTAGTTGTACCCTAGTTGCACCCTAGTTGCGCCCAAGTTGCACCGTAGTTGCGCCCTAGTTGCGCCCTAGTTGCGCCCTGGTTGCACCCTGGTTACGCACTATTTGCGCCCTAGTTGTGCCCTAGTTGTGCCCTAGTTGCGTCCTAGTTGCGCCCTAGTTGCGACCTAGTTGTGTCCTAGTTGTGCCCTAGTTGCGCCCTAGTTGC
>SZWC01000411.1:266025-276431 GCA_023375785.1 Penium margaritaceum
GGTCACAGAAACCAACGCCGGGTCACAGAAACAAAAGCCGGGTCATAGAAACCAAAGACGGGTCACATAAACCAAAGCCGGGTCAAAGAAACCAAAGCTGGGTAAACCAAAGCTGGACCAAAGAAACCAAAGCTAGGTCAGATAAACCAAAGCCGGGTCACAGAAACCAAAGCCGGGCCACAGAAACAAAAGCCGGGCAACAGAAACCAAAGCCGGGCCACAGAAACCAAAGCCGGATCATAGAAAGCAAAGCCGGGTCACAGAAATGAAAGCCGGGTCATAGAAATCAAAGAAGGATCACAGAAACCAAAGCCGGATCAAAGAAACCAAAGCTGGATAAACCAAAGCCGGATCACAGAAACCAAAGCTGGGTCACAGAAACGAAAGCCGGGTCAGAGAAACCAAAGCCGGGTCACAAAAATCAAAGCCGGGTCACAGAATACAAAGTAGGGTCACAGAAACCAAAGCCGGGTATAGAAACCAAAGTCGGGTCACAGCAACCAAAGCCGGGTCACAGAAACCAAAGCCGAGTCACAGAAAACAAAGCCGGGTCACAGAAGGCAAAGCCGGGTCACACAAACCAAAGCCGGGTCACAAAAACCAGAGCCAGGTCAGAGAAACAAGAGCCGGGTCACAAAAACCAAAGCCAGTTCACAGAAACCAAAGCCGGGTCACAGAAACCAAAGCCAAGTCACAGAAACCAAAGCCGTGTCACAGAAACCAAAGCCGGGTCACATGAACCAAAACCATGTCACAAAAACCAAAGCCGGGTCACATAAACCAAAGCCGGATCACAAAAACCAAAGCCGGGTCACAAAACCAAAGCCGGGTTGACAAACCAAAGCCGTAGCACAGAAACCAAAGCCCAGTCATAGAAACCAAAGCTGGGTCACAGAAACCAAAGCCGGGTTACAGAATCCAAACCCAGATCACTGAAACCAAAGCCGGGTCACAGCAACCAAAGCCAGGTCACAGAACCAAAGCCGGGTCACAGAAACCAATGCCATGTCACATGAACCAAAGCGGGGTCACAGAAACCAAAGCCGGGTCACAGTAACCAAAGCCGGCTCACAGAAACAAAAGCCAGTTGAAAGAAACGAAAGCCGGGTCAGAGAAACCTAAGCAGGGTAACAGAAACCTAAGCCGGGTCACAAAAACCAAAGCCGGGTCACAAAACAAAAGCCAGGTCACAGAAACCAAATCTCACAAGAACCAAAGCCGGGTCACAGAAACCAAAGCCAGGTCACGGAAACCAAAGCCGGGTCACAGAAACCAAAGCCGGGTCACAGAAACCAAAACCGGGTCACACAAACCAAAACCAGGTCACACAAACCAAAGCCCGGTTACAGAAACCAAAGCCGGGTCACAGAAAACTAAGCCGGTCACAGAAACCAAAGCCGGGTCACAAAAACCAAAGTGTGTGTAAGTACGTGTAAGTGCATGTCAGTGCGTGTAAGTATGTGTAAGTGCGTGTTCATGCATGTAAGTGTGTGTAAGTTCGTGTAAGTGCATGTAAGTACGTGTAAGTGCATGGAAGTGCGTGTAAGTGTGTGTAAGTGCGTGTAAGTGTGTGTAAGTGCGTATAAGTGCGTGTAAGTACGTGTCAGAGCGTGTAAGTGCGTGTAAGTTCATGGAAGTGCATGTTAGTGCTTGCAAGTGCGTGTCAACTTGTGCAAGTATGTGTAAGTGTGTGTAAGCGTGTGTAAGTACGTGTAAGTGCGTATAAGTATGTGTAAGTGCGTGTAATTCAGTGTAAGTGCGTGTAAGTGCGAATACGTGCATATTAGTGGGTGTAAGTGTATGTAAGTGCGTGTAAGTGTGTGTAAGTGTGTATAAGTACATGTAAGTGTTTGTAAGTGTGTGTAAGTATGTGTAAGTACGTGTTAGTGCATGTAAGTGTGTGTAAGTTTGTGTAAGTGTGTGGAAGTGCATGCAAGTGTGTGTAACTGTGTGTAGCTATGTTTAAGTTCTTGTAGGTACGTGTAAGTGCGTGTAAGTGCGTATAAGTACGTGTACGTGTGTGTAAGTGCGTGTATGTGTAAGTGCATGTAAGTGCGTGTTAGTGCGTGTAAGTGCGTGTAAGTACGTGTAAATGCGGGTAAGTACGTGTAAGTGCGTGTAAGTTCATGGAGGTGCGTGTTAGTATGTGTAAGTGCATGTTAGTGTGTGTAATTGCGTGTATGTACGTGTAAGTGCGTGTAAGTGCATGTAAGCGCGTGTAAGTTTGTGTAAGTGCATGGAAGTGCGTGTAAGTGCGTGTAAGTAAGTTAAAGTGTGTGTAAGTGTATGTCAGTGTGTGTAAGTGTGTATTAGTGCGTATAAGTGCGTGTAAAAGCGTGTAACTGCGTGTAAGTGCGTGTAACTGCGTGTAAGTGCGTGTAAGTTTGTGTAAGTGCGTGTAAGTGCGTATAAGTTCATGTAAGTGCGCATAAGTGCGTGAAATTGCTTGTAAGTACGTGTGAGTGCGTGTAAGTGTGTTTAAGTGCGTGTATGTGTGTGTATGTGCGTGTCAGTTCGTGTAAGTGCGTGTAAGTGCGTGTAAGTGCGTGTAAGTGCGTGTAAGTACGTGTGAGCACGTGTAAGTGTGTGTAAGCGCGTGTAAGTGCGTTTATGTTTGTTTAAGTGTGTGTAAGTGCGTGTAAGTGCGTGTAAGTGTGTGTACGTTTGTGTAAGTGCGTGTAAGTGCATGTAAGTGTGTGTAATTGCATGGAAGTTTGTGTTAGTGTGTGTAAGTGCATGTACGTGCGTGTAAATGCGTGTAAGTACGTGTAAGTGCATGTAAGTTCGTATACGTGCGTGTGAGTGCGTGTAAGTGCGTGTAAGTGCGTGTAAGTGTGTGTAACTGCATGTAAGTGTGTGTAAGTGCGTGGAAGTGTGTGTAAGTGCGTGTAAGTGCGTGTAAGTGCGTGCAAGTGCATGTAAGTGTGAGAAGTACGTGTAAGTGTCTGTAAGTGGGTGTAAGTGCGTGTCAGTTTGTTTAAGTGCGTGTAACTGCATCTTACTTTGTGTAATTTCGTGTAAGTGTGTGTATGTGCATGTAAGTGCGTATAAGTGCGTGCAAGTGTGTGTAAGTACATGTAACTACGTGTAAGTGCGCGTAAGTGTGTGTAATTACGTGTAAGTGCATGTAGGTGTGTGTAAGTTAGTGTAAATGCGTGTAAGTGCGTGTTAATAGGTGTAAGTGTGTGTTAGTCGAGTACGTTTGTGTAAGTGTGTGTAAGTGCGTGTAAGTTTGTGTAAATGTGTGTAAGTGTGCTTAAGTGCGTGTAAGTTCCTGTAAGTGCCTGTAAGTGTGTGTAACTTCGTGTAAGTGCGTGTAAGTGCGTGTAAGTTTGTGTAAGTGTGTGTAAATGCATGTTAGTGCGTGTAAGTTTGTGTAAGTGCGTGTAAGTGCGTGCTAATACGTGTAAGTGAATGTAAGTGCATGTAAGTTCGTGAAAGTGCGTGTAAGTTCCTGTAAGTTTGTGTAAGTGGGTATAAGTGTGTGTAAGTGCGTGTAAGTCCGTGTAAGCACGTGTTAGTGCGTGTCAGTGCGTGTAAGTGCGTGTAAGTTCATGTAAGTTTGTGTAAGTGCATGTGAAAGCGTGTAAGTGAGTGTAAGTGCATGTAAGTGCGTGTAAGTGCGTGTAAGTGCGTGGAAGAACGTATAAGTACGTGTACGTTCATGGAAGTATGTGTTAGTACGTGCAAGTCTGAGTAAGTGTGTACAAGTGCGTGTAAGTGTGTGTAAGTGTGTGTAAGTGTGTATAAGTGCATGTAAGTACTTGTAAGTGAGTTTAAGTACGTGTAAGTGCGAATAAGTGCGTGTAAGTGTGTGTAAGTGTGTGTAAGTGCATGTAAGTTTGTAAGTTCGTGTAAGTACGTGTAAGTGTATGTAATTGAGTTTAAGTACGTGTAAGTGTGTGTAAGTACGTGTAAGTGTGTGGAAGTACGTGTAAGTACGTGTAAGTATATGAAAGTACATGTAAGTGCGTGTAGGTGTGTGTAAGGGTGTATAAGTGTGTGTAAGTGCGTGTACGTGTGTGTAAGTGCGTGTAAATGTGTGGAAGTGTTGGTAAGTGTGTATCAGTGTGTCTATGTGCGTGTAAGTGCGTGTAAGTGCATGTAAGTGCGTGAAAGTGCGTGTAAGTATGTGTAAGTGCGTGTAACTGCGTGTAAATACATGTAAGTGTGTGTCAGTGCGTGTCAATGCGTGTAAGTGCTTGTAAGTTTGTGTAAGTGCGTGTAAGTGCTTGCAAGTTCGTAAAAGTTTGTATACGTGCGTGTAAGTACGTGTAAGTGCGTGTTAATGCATGTAAGTGCGTGTACGTGCGTGTAAGTGCGTGTAAGTATGTGTAGGTGCGTGTAAGTTTGTCTAAGTACGTGTAAATGAGTGTAAGTGCGTGTAAGTGGGAATAAGTTCGTGTTAGTGCATGTAAGTGTGTATAAGTGCATCTAAGTGCGTATAAGTGTGTGTAAGTGCATGTAAGTGTATGTAAGTGCGTGTAAGTGCATGTAAGTGCATCTACGTTCGTGTAAGTACGTGTAAGTGTGTGTAAGTGCGTGGAAGTGCGTGGAAGTACTTGTAAGTGTGTGTAAGTACGTGTAAGTGCGTACATGAACGTGTAGGAGCATGTAAGTGCGTGTAAGTGCGTGTAAGTGCGTGTAAGTACGTGCAAGTGCGTGTAAGTGTGAGAAGTGCATGTAAGTGCGTGTAAGTGGGTGTAAGTGCGTGTCAGTTCGTTTAAGTACGTGTAACTGCGTCTAAGTTTGTGTAATTTTGTGTAAGTGTGTGTATGTGCATATAAGTACGTATAAGTGCGTGCAAGTGTGTGTAAGTGCATGTAAGTGCGTGTAAGTGCGCGTAAGTGTGTGTAAGTGCGTGTAAGGGCGTGTAAGTGTGTGTAAGTTTGTGTAAACACGTGTAAGTGCGTGTAAGTATGTGTAAGTTTGTGTTTGTCGAGTACGTTTGTGTAAGTGCGTGTAAGTGCATGTGAGTTTGTGTAAATGTGTGTAAGTGTGTGTAAGTGCGTGTAAGTTCGTGTAAGTGCCTGTAAGTGTGTGTAGCTTCGTGTAAGTGCATGTAAGTACGTGTAAGTTTGTGTAAGTGTGTGTAAATGCATGTAAGTGCGTATAAGTTCGTGTAACTGCGTGTAAGTGCGTGTTAATACGTGTAAGTGAATGTAAGTGCATGTGAGTACGTGAAAGTGCGTGTAAGTTCCTGTAAGTTTGTGTAAGTGGGTATAAGTGCGTGTAAGTGCGTGTAAGTCCGTGTAAGCACGTGTAAGTGCGTGATAGTGCGTGTAAGTGCGTGTAAGTTCATGTAAGTGCGTGTAAGTGTGTGTGAAAGCGTGTAAGTGCGTGTAAGTGCGTGTAAGTGTGTGGAAGAACGTATAAGTACGTGTACGTTCATGGAAGTACGTGTTAGTACGTGCAAGTCTGAGTAAATGTGTGCAAGTGCGTGTAAGTGTGTGTAAGTGTGTGTAAGTGTGTATAAGTGCATGTAAGTACGTGTAAGTGAGTTTAAGTGCGTGTAAGTGCGAATAAGTGCGTGTTAGTATGTGTTAGTGTGTATAAGTGCGTCTAAGTGCATGTAAGTGTGTGTAAGTGCATGTACGTGTGTAAGTTCGTGTAAGTATGTGTAAGTGTATGTAATTGAGTTTAAGTACGTGTAAGTGTGTGTAAGTACGTGTAAGTGTGTGGAAGTGCATATAAGTATATGTAAGTACGTGTAAGTATATGTAAGTACGTGTAAGTGCGTGTAGGTGTGTGTAAGTGTGTATAAGTGCGTGTAAGTGCGTGCAAGTGTGTGTAAGTGCGTGTAAATGTGTGGAAGTGTTGGTAAGTGCGTATCAGTGTGTGTAAGTGCGTGTAAGTGCGTGTAAGTGCGTGTTAGTGCGTGTAAGTATGTGTGAGTGCGTATACCTGCGTGTAAATACGTGTAAGTGTGTGTTAGTGCATGTCAGTGCGTGTAAATGCCTGTAAGTTTGTGTAAGTGCCTGTAAGATCTTGCAAGTTTGTAAATGTTTGTATAAGTGCATGTAAGTACGTGTAAGTGCGTGTAAATGCATGTAAGTGCGTGTACGCGCGTGTAAGTGCGTGTAAGTACGTGTAGGTGCGTGAAAGTTCGTCTAAGTGTGTGTAAATGAGTGTAAGTGCGTGTAAGTGGGAATACATTCGTGTTAGTGCGTGTAATTGTGTGTAAGTGCGTCTAAGTGCGTGTAAGTATGTGTAAGTGCATGTAAGTGTATGTAAGTGCGTGTAAGTGCATGTAAGTGCATGTAAGTTTGTATAAGTACGTGTAAGTGCGTGTAAGTGCGTGTAAGTTTGTGTAAGTGCGTGGAAGTGCGTGGAAGTGCGTGTTAGTGTGTGTGAGTACGTGTAAGTGCGTATATGTACGTGTAGGAGCGTGTAAGTGTGTGTAAGTGTATGTAAGTGCGTGTAAGTGATGTAAGTGCGTGAAAGTATGTGCAAGTGCGTGTTAGTGTGTGTAAGTGTGTGTACGTGCATGTAAATGCGTGCAAGTACATGTACGTTTTTGTAAGTGTATGTAAGTATGTTTAAGTGCGTGTTAGTGCGTGTAAATACCTGTAAGTGCGTATAAGCGTGTGTAAATGCATGTAAGTACGTGTAAGTTTGTGTAAGTGCGTGTAAGTGTGTATAAGTGTGTGTAAGTGCGTGTAAGTGCATGTTAGTGCGTGTAAGTACATGTAAGTGCGTGTAACTGCATGTAAGTGCGTGTAAGTGTGTGCAAGTTTGTATAAGTTTGTGTAAGTGCGTGTAAGTGCAAGTAAGTGCGTGTAAGTAAACCTAAGTGCGTGTACGCGCGTGTAAGTGCGTGTAAGTGCATGTACGTGCGTGTAAGTTTGTGTAAGTACGTGGAAGTGTGTGTAAGTGTGTTTAAGTGCATGTATGTCTGTGTACGTTTGTGTAAGTGCGTGTAAGTGCATGTAAGTGCATGTATGTGCGTGTAAATTGGACTGGAGGAATTGGGCTCGTGCGATGAGACTGGTTTCCGCTACGGTGGGAGGCAATTCCGTGGTCTCTTCCTCCGCCATCGGCAGCCCCAGCTTGACGTTGCGAGCTCCGCTCGTAGAGTTCGCGGATGCCTGGGGGTTGGGCAGGATACCCTGCCCTCCCGGGGCAGTCTGGGTTTGATGGTCCGGTGCCGGCCACCCAGCTTGCATCTGTTGCTAATGCTGTTGGTCCTGCCATGGTTGATTGTAATACCGCTGCCACTGCTGCACCATAGGGTCCTGTTGCATGGGATCGGTTCGCGGAACACCCTGTCTTTTTTGCGGACAGTCTCGAGCGATGTGCTCCAGGCTCTGGCAGGTGTAACATGCCTTTGGCTTCTGCTGGGAGGCCTGTGCTGCTGGTGCTGGAGTATGAGAATCTCCACCGTGATGCTGTCGCGTAGACCGCTGCCGTGCGGAAATGGCCGTGGCGTCTTGCACCGCATCCTGCAGCGACTGGTAGCGCTCAGGGATCATCAGACTGTTGATCTCATCAGGGAGTGCGCGGAAGAGATTTTGCAGGAGGACCCACAACGGCAATCCTTCCCCTTGAGGGTTCTTCGCGATTGACGCCCAAGTGAGGAACTGATCCAAAAACCTGCGGATGTCGGTTTCCTTCCGCATGACTTCCTTCTCGATCTTGCGGAGTGCTTCTTCTTTGGTCAGCCGCTTGAAGCGCTCGATCAGCGCGTTGCCAAAATCCTTGAAGGAGTTGAATGGCGCATGTGGATTGTACCAGTCCTCCGCGGCGCCTTGCATATGGAGCTCCACGGTGGCCAGACGAAGGTCTGGTGGGATCCGCCCTATGCTTCCATGTATAGTGATCTGCTTCAACCATGTCCACGAGTCCTCTTCAGGCGTCCCCTTGAAGATGTCCAGCCGCGTAATGTTGGCTGGTTGCGCGCGTACATACTGCAGCTGGGGCACAGTGTTCCGGTTAGCCATGGATGTCACCGCTGGAAGCGGGTACGAGGCTGCGGCTGCCGAATAACCCATTTGGCTAGTTTTTGGCTGCCCCTGGGGTGCTGGTGTGGGGTTGCTCATTGGGGCTGTCGCCGAAAGAGCATAGTTGTGGGTTGCAGGGGTCGCCTGCGTTGCGTAGGGTGCGGAGTAGAAGGTAGTCCCAAGGGGCGGTGCCTGTGTGCTTGGGGCGGCAAGGACCGTAGGTCCTGGCAGCCAATAGCCCTGAGATAGAGGATGTGACACTGCAGGGTGGTAGATCGGGGCGGTAGTAGATACTGTAGGTGTTGCAGTAGTCCCTGGATTCGGCGGGAGCGCTGGATAGGCGGAGTGGGGCACAGTGGTCTACACCTGGCTGGTGATGGTGGCCATGTTGACTTCGACTCCCGACTTGAGGGGGTCAAGTCGGAGTCGCCAAGTCAGTCCAAGTTGACGTGGACGTCGACTTGACTTGACCCCCTCAAATCAGCTGGGGGCACTGTGGGCCATGGTTTTGGTGGGGAGGAAAAAACTCAAGCATAGTTCGAAAAAAAAAAGGCCACGGACGACCCCGTCTGAGGAAAATCAGGCACCGAGGAATATCCTCATTGCCTTGCTGTCATGGGAGATGCTTCGATTGGCCAGCTGAGTTTTCTCTGTCTCCATTCAATGGACGGTGTTGTACCATCCACATGTGGATATGACATGGCAGGCCACCGTGCATGGTGCATGCTTGGGACGTGGTTACTGCGTGGTTATTGTGTGTGAACCTCATGTGTGACTTTTGCGGCCGTTAGCTGACCAATACAGAGGGTTTGAGGACGTCATGAAACGCATGACGTGTCAAGGGCTTTTCTCATGCTAGCCTGTCCAACGTTGTGTCTGCGATTCGGTATGACAGAAGGGGGGGGGGGGGGGGGGGGGGGGTGGGTCGGGTATAGGCTGAGCTCAGTCCATTGTTGAAGCTCTGTATTGCTCTACTCAGCCACCATGGCTGAGCGGGGCAAGTACCCCACCTGTGCCTCAGCGGTTGCCTCTGCCAAGCCCCCCGTTCTCATAGGCGATTTCCTCGTCCGTGCCTTAAGCAAGTTCTTCAGGCCTGTCCCCACACAGGCAGGCTACCCCGGCTTCCAGTGTGGTGCTTGCGGCGTCGTCAAAGCAGGTGGCAATGACCGCATCCGGGGCCATGTCGGTGCTCCCGTTCACAACATCGTCAAGTGAAAGTATGCACCTGCTGCAGCCCGCGCATTTCTTGGACTCAAGCCTCTGCCGAACCCGCCAGAATTCTTTCAGCCATACGATGAGAAGCTCTACCGCGGCCAGGGTGAAGCATGGGGGGGGGAAAGACAGCCCCGTGGACTGGCAGAAACTTGTCACGGAGCGTAAGCGTCAAGAGGCGAGAGCAGCCGCTGGTGATGGCTTCGGGGAGAGCACCAACCCAGATGGCACAGTTGAAGAGCAGCAGCGCCAGGAGTTTTCAGCAGCAACCATTCCACTCTCTCTCCGCAGCAACACGCCTGTTTCACAAGCGTCTCTCAGCATGGCACGCCAGTCACTCATCCCAGAGCATCTGGCAAACGCCGCCAACGCTGCAGTGCAGAAGGTGATTGTGAAGGTCATGGCCAAGAACGCACGGCCAATCTCGTTCTGCCGTGACGCCGTCATTCTTGAGCTAGTGGAAGAAGCAAGGCGCACAAACGCGAGCTTCCGGCTGCCAACCAGGGGGCGGGTGACTTCTGAGATTCTGCCGGCACTGGATGCTGAGCTCGCGGAGGCCGAGGAGCCGCTACGGGCTGGCTGGGACATCTTCGGGGTGAGCCTTGGAGTTGATGAATGGTCTGACATCCAAATCATGCCTATCTACTCCGCCATGGCATCAAACGCAGAGGGAGTTGCCCATCTATTCTCCCGAGATGCCAGTGGTCTTGTCAGAGATGCAAACCACATGGCTGCTGTGATAGACCAGGCGATTACACAGGTTGGCGCAGACAAAGTGATCATGGTGATCACTGACAATGCCTCCACCAATAAAAAGGCGTACCAGGAGTTGAAGGCAAAGTATCCTGCCGTGTTCTTTACGCACTGTGTTGCACACTCTCTTGATCTGGTGCTCAAAGATGTTGCCAAGACAGAGTGGGGTCAAGCTCTGATCAGCAAGGCTGAGAGGATTGTGTCTTTCTTCAGAAACAAGGACCTGTTGAGGTCGTGGTTGAAGGCAGAGAGTGGCAAGGTGCTGCTGCCAGCTGTTGCAACCCACTTTGCATCCGTGCACAAGATGCTTGAACGCCTGCTGAGCTTGCGTGACGTGCTGCTGAACACTGTGAACACCACAAGGTGGTCAGAGTTTGGGTCAGTGGGCAAGGATGCTGGTTGGAAAGCCAAGAAGAAGGAGGTGCGGCGGCTAGTGAGGATGGGTGTTTTCTGGGTGCAAGTGAAAGCAATGGTGAAGCTCATGCTTCCCATTGTTCTCGC
>SZWC01000411.1:276891-290704 GCA_023375785.1 Penium margaritaceum
TTGCGAAAGGCAGACGCTGCAGGGGGCACTGCTGGGATTGTCTTTGAGACATTGCTGGATACCACAGAGGCTTTGAACGCCCTGGCAGTCTCTAGGGGTCGGCGTCGTGCTGTGTGCAATCCAGAGTGGGTCAAGTTTGTGCGGGAACGGTTGAGCACAAGGTGGACTAATCAAATGTCTTGCCCCATTTTTGCCGCAGCACGCCGTTGCCACCCGCAGCACTTTGGCCACAAGTTCGACGGAGATGAGAAGATGGTCGAGGCCTGGAATGCAGTCGTCAACGCTCTCGTGCCCGACAACCGTGACCAGGACCGTCTGAGTGCAGAACTGGAGGGCTTTGAGAATGGTCGGGTGACGGTTGAGGAGGATCCTGCAAAGGCCCAAGACGTACAACGTGCAAAGGAGGCAGTGCAGCAGGTGTTGGTAGGTGAACTGGCAGCGTACAAGTGGCATGCCCGCCACATGACAGGTCTGCCCACTCTACGGGCCTTTGCCATGAGGCTGTTGGCCCAGCCGTGGAGCAGTAGTGACAATGAGCGGGTGTTTAGCAAGCATGAGTTGATCCAGACGGCAAGGCGCAACAGGCTCAAGGTGCAGACGCTGGAGCTGCTTGTTCGTGTGAATGTGTGGCTGACTAGGATGTATGGGAAGAAGAAAGCAAAGAGGTTGACAGCTGANCAAGTGCTGCAGTTGGCACAAGTTCAACACCAGCTTCTGGCTCCACTCCAGCAGCTGGATCAACACCAGCAGCAGGCTCATCGCCAGCAGCAGGATCCACACAAGCAGCTGCAGGTTCATCAGCTGGAGGAAGAGTATCAGCTGCAGCTACTTCTGCAGCTGACGTAGTCCCCAGAGCTTCAGAGGCTGCTAGTGCTCTGGCTGCAAGTGCCAGAGGCAATGAGCTCTCTAAGCGCACTCGGAAGGGCCGTTAGTCATTCCTACAAGTTTAATTTCAGATTGCATGTTTCAGTGCTGAGAAGTTCTTAAGCATTTCTCCTTTTTCCACTTTGTATTCCAGTTGCTATGCTCCAAGTTTCTCTTGCCCACTGTTCATAAAAGCAATGTGATGCCTGAAAGTAGTCTTCTGCAGTTCTGGTGGTGTAATGTTGTAGTACATCATGACCAATGAAGTAGTCACATCATAGGAAAGCTTAAAGCAACAAATAAGTGAAGATGTGTGTACACAATGATATTTTAGAACAACAGTTTGGAAGGGACATTGGAAATGCATGACTTAAAAATTGCATTTTACACTCGCTATAGCTGTTTAATGACCGACTTGGGGGCACCCAAGTCGACTTGGCTCCCAATATGCCGACTTCCGACTTCCGACATGGCGACTTGGCGTCGACTTCGACTTGGACAAGTCAAAATGGGATGGTGGATGGTGGTGGGTGGATCGCAATTCCCGCTGGCGCGGCAACCATCGGCTGCTGGTGATAGACTGGGTGTCCCACCGTCACGGGCATCAATTGCACCATCATGGGGACTGGCGGCTGCTGTGGCGGCGTCTGCTGCATAGGGGCCTGCGACGGTACTCCCGCCGCGGAGGGCGTGGCCCAGGTGCCCATCATCGTCCAACCTGGTGGGGCTGTGGTAGAGGAGATTGTTGCGGGCCCCACGTATGGCAGAGTCCCATGCAATGCTGGGTTGGGCTGTGGCTGGGGCCCTGTGAGTGGCTGCTGAGTGGTGTGGAGGAGCTGCGGAGTCCTTCTACAATATTCTACAATATATCCGCTTGGCGCAGCGCGAGCCAGTCCGCCGCGAGCAGGGTGTCGTACGTGCGGACATNGACGGTACTCCCGCCGCGGAGGGCGTGGCCCAGGTGCCCATCATCGTCCAACCTGGTGGGGCTGTGGTAGAGGAGATTGTTGCGGGCCCCACGTATGGCAGAGTCCCATGCAATGCTGGGTTGGGCTGTGGCTGGGGCCCTGTGAGTGGCTGCTGAGTGGTGTGGAGGAGCTGCGGAGTCCTTCTACAATATTCTACAATATATCCGCTTGGCGCAGCGCGAGCCAGTCCGCCGCGAGCAGGGTGTCGTACGTGCGGACATCGCAAACCTGAACGGTTTGTGCCACATGTACATTTGCCACCTGCATGGGGAGGCCCGCGATCTGTCTGAGCAGCGCGTCGATGTCCCCGGTAGAGATGGAGAAGCAGAGTCGAGTGGGCTGGATGAGGTGCTGCAAGTGGAGCGAGCGGACCATCCGGAGCGCAATCGTGGTATGGGTGGCACCGGTATCCACAATGGCCACGAACTTGCGGCCACATATCCACACGTAACACCAAGCCACGTGGACTTCGGCGGGTGCGGGCGGCCCAGGGGTGAGGGCCGTGGGTGTCAAGGTGTGTGAGGCACGTGCAGCGACACCGCATACACTAGAGTGAGTGAGGATGATGCCTCGGGATAGCAGGCGGACGCCGGTTAGGCTGTCTCGCGTGCACGAGAGGCAGACACCAAGAGGGGAAAGGGAAGTATTGTGAGTGTTGAAGAGGGCGCGGAGACTTTCTGCAGACTCAGGGGAGTGAAGGAGGAAGTCTACCAGAGTGAGGGGATGGCGGTTGTCAAGGAGTGGTGTGGCGGGAGCATGAAAGTGCGGGTTGCTCGATGGGCAGTTCTGTGGTGGAGTAGCGGACGGTCGCGAGGTGCGCGGGGGTGCATGTCGTGGGGGAAGATGGGGTGCGATTTCCTCCAACGTCCAACCGCGGATTGTGGGGTTGTACCTGCGAGCAAGCTGTAGGCCAGACATGGAGAGGGCTGGTAGGGTCTCTGCAACGGCCAGCTCCGCGGCGGGGTCGAGTTCATTCAGGAGCTGCAAGGCGACCTCCTGCTCCTCCTCATCAAATTCCCTTGCCACTCCCTCCCATTCTGCTCCAGAGGTCGGAGGTGATGTCCCGACATCAGGGATATGCTCCGCAGTTCTCGGAGGTGCCTCCGCTGCGTTCGGAGATGCCTGGTCAGGCTCTGGCCAGCCAGGGCGCGGAAGTCGGCTCAGGGCATCCGCGTTGCGGTTGGCAAGTGCAGGCTGGTACTTGATCTTCATGTTGTAGCCCTGCAGGAGGAGCGCCCATTTGGCTAGGATGCCCTCATGGTTCTGAGTGGTGAGGAGCCATTGGAGGGCCTGATGGTCCATGAAAACTGTGAAGGGCTTGCCATTCTTTATGTAGTCGCGGAAGTGCTGTAGTGCCCAAAGGACAACCAAGGATTTGCCCTTTACTGGCGGGTACTTCCACTCCCCTTCTGTGAGGTATTTACGCACCGCGTACACTAGAAGGTGATTCGCCTTTCACCGGCGGGTACTTCCGCTCGCCTTCATTCAGGGCACAACTGGCATAGGCAATCACCTTCTGTGTGGGTTCCTCCACCGTCTGGGATAAAATAGCACCAAGCCCGTCCCGCAACCAATCAGTGGTGATGGAGAATGGGAGGTTGAAGTCGGGGAACTCAAGCATGGGCACGGTAACCAGGCGGTGCTTGATTTCCTTCAAGGCTTCCGCGCACTCTGATCTCCATTCAAATGGCACATCTTGGTGCGTTAATTCCTGGAGTGGCTTGACGATGCGTGCATGGTCACGGACAAACTTCCTGTAGGAGGAGACAAAGCCCAGGAAGATCTTGACTTGCCCCGCAGAAGTGGGCTGACGCCATTCCTGTACCGCCGCGATCTTCTCTGGATCAGTCTTGATGCCATCCGCACTCATCACAAAGCCGAGGAACTCCAGTTCCGCAGCGCCAATAGAGCACTTGGCTGCCTTGAGTTTCAGGTTGGCCCTGCGGAGGGCAGCGAAGACAGCGGCCAGGGACGAGAACAGCTCCTTGAAGGTGTGGGCCGCGACCATAATGTCGTCAATGTAACAGCTGACATTGGGGATTCCGCAGAGGGTGGAGTCCATGACCCGCTGAAATGTTGCACTGGCATTGCGGAGTCCAAAGGGCATGCGTGTAAACGCGTATAGGCCTTCTGGTGTCACAAACGCAGTCTTGGCGACGGAGTCCGGGTGCATGGGAACAGCATGGAAGGCAGCCTTTACGTCAAATTCTACGAACCATCTGCGACCCTGCTGGCGTTCCTGTATATCGACGATTAGTGGCATGGGATACGCGTCCGCCTCGGTCACACGGTTGAGGTCGCAGAAGTCAACGCAAAATCGCTTGGATCCGTCCGGCTTCCCTACGATGACCAAATTGGCACGCCAGGAACTGACGATTGGGACAATCACCCCCTGCGCCTTGAGCTCCGCGAGCCCCTCTGTGATGATCTTTTCCTGTTCCGGGAGAATGCGCCGCACCTTCTGTTTTGTGGGCACGGAGTCCCCCGTGGAGATGACGTGGAAGGCCTCCACGGCCCCCAGATCAACTGTGGATCCAGCAAAGATGTCCGCGAATGCGTCCAACAGGTCGCAGAAATCCTGTTTTTGTTCGGGAGAAAGTCGTGAGTGGAGCATGTGATCCCATTGCGGGGGTGGTGATGGCGCTTTTTTGCGGAGTGGATAGAACTCCTCCTCGTCCTCGAGTGGATGCCCATCCCCTAGGACTCATTGTCCCCTCTGCCACAAACCCAGGAGGTTGGTCTGCACTCCCGGCTCGGTTGTTTCCTCCGCGAGTTCCTGCCATGCGTCTGCTGTGACTTGTTCCGCGGCAGGCAAATTAGCCGTGGTGGATGGCAACCTGCTTGTATGGGTGTGAGAGTCTTCTGCCGCATCACCAGGAGTGAGAAGGATTCGCCGCCGGTTACAGCTACCGTCACCCTCTCGCCAATGGTGATGGGGCAAAATGTGTCTTCCCCGGATGCAGAGCTGAGTTGCATGATTCCAAGGGAGAAGAGGAGGTTGGCCCGTCGCGGTACCAAGTAATCCATACCCAGGAGCACGTCGTATGTTCTGGCTTGCGTGACTTGGACGTTCATCAGTTCATGGAGGGATCCCACCTGCATAGGTAGGCCGTGAACTTCCCCATCTCCATAGTCCATTCCGCCCGCTGAGTTGGTGAAAAGGCGGCGCGTGGGGAGGATGCAGTCTGCCCATCCGACCACTAGAAGGACGCGGAACGCCACCGTGGTGTGAGTGGCCCCTGTGTCGATGATAGCCAGGAACTTCCTTCCACATATCCAGACCATGCAGCAGGCGACCTCGTAATGGTTGTCGTCCCGTCGCGGTGGTTCCAGGGGCTGCGGTGCCCATCCCCACTCTTCTTCCGCAAGGCTTAATGCTAGTGAGGTGTCATGCATCACACGGTGGGTGTTCTGTGTGCCAGCGGTAGGCGTGGTGCAATTGAGGGAGATGCCCACAACTTGGAGGCGTTGATTGGCCCTGGCGAACTCCTCCTTCAGTCGCGGTGCAAGCTCAGGATGAATGCGGAGGAACTCAAAAAAATTGACTTCCGCAATGGGGGTGGTAAAGAGACGTTGAACGGGGTCATTGCTTCCCTCCGCGATCGCAGGGGCTGTGGTGGGTGCCTGCGAAGATGGTGTCGGTTGCTTTTCTGCTGCGAGTGGTGGTTTCGTCTGTCATCGTTTCTCTGGCACGACGGTACGATTAGCCACTGCTTCCTGGAAGCGTTCCTCCGTGGCCTCTGCCTTGCGCCGCAGATCTTCCTTTACTCTTGCTGCCATCTGCAAATTCCATCCGTGCAAGCCTAATTCTTGGGCTCGTGCGATGAGAGTGGTTTCCGCTGCGGTGGGAGGCAATTCCGTGGTCTCATCCTTCGCCATCGGCAGCCCCAGCTTGACGTTGCGAGCTCCGCTCGTAGAGTTCGCGGATGCCTGGGGGTTGGGCAGGATACCCTGCCCTCCCGGGGCAGTCTGGGTTTGATGGTCCGGTGCCGGCCGCCCAGCTTGCATCTGTTGCTGATGCTATTGGTCCTGCCATGGTTGATTGTAATACCGCTGCCACTGCTGCACCATAGGGTCCTGTTGCATGGGATCGGTTCGCGGATCACCCTGTCTTTTGCGCGGACAGTCTCAAGCGATGTGCTCCAGGCTCTGGCAGGTGTAACACGCCTTTGGCTTGGGCTGGGAGGCCTGTGCTGCTGGTGCTGGAGTATGAGAATCTCCACCCTGATGCTGTCGCATAGACCGCTGCCGTGCGGAAATGGCCATGGCGTCCTGCACCGCATCCTACAGCGACTGGTAGCGCTCAGGGATCATCAGACTGCTGATCTCATCAGGGAGTGCGTGGATGCGATTTTGCAGGAGGACCCACAGCGGCAGTCCTTCCCCTTGAGGGTTCTTTGCGATTGACGCCCAAGTGAGGAACTGATCCAAAAACCTGCGGATGTCGGTGTCCTTTCGCATGACTTCCTTCTCGATCTTGCGGAGTGCTTCTTCTTTGGTCAGCCGCTTGAAGCGCTTGATCAGCGCGTTGCCAAAATCCTTGAAGGAGTTGAATGGCGCACGTGCATTGTACCAGTCCTCCGCGGCGCCTTGCATATGGAGCTCCACGGTGGCCAGACAAAGGTCTGGTGGGATCCGCCCTATGCTTGCATGTATAGTGATCTGCTTCAACCATGTCCACGAGTCCTCTTCAGGCGTCCCCTTGAAGATGTCCAGCCGCGGAATGTTGGCTGGTTGCGCGCGTACATACTGCAGCTGGGGCACAGTGTTCCGGTTAGCCATGGATGTCACCGCTGGAAGCGGGTACGAGGCTGCGGCTGCCGAATAACCCATTTGGCTAGTTTGTGGCTGCCCCTGGGGTGCTGGTGTGGGGTTGCTCATTGGGGCTGTCGCCGAAAGAGCATAGTAGTGGGTTGCAGGGGTTGCCTGCGTCGCGTAGGGTGCGGAGTAGAAGGTAGTCCCAAGGGGCGGTCCCTGTGTGCTTGGGGCGGAAAGGACCGTAGGTCCTGGCAGCCAATAGCCCTGAGATAGAGGATGTGACACTGTAGGGTGGTAGAGCGGGGCGGTAGTAGATATTGTAGGTGTTGCAGTAGTCCCTGGATTTGGCGGGAGCACTGGATAGGCGGAGTGGGGCACAGTGGTCTACACCTGGCTGGTGATGGTGGCCATGTTGACTTCGACTCCCGACTTGAGGGGGTCAAGTCAGAGTCGCCAAGTCAGTCCAAGTCGACGTGGACGTCGACTTGACTTGACCCCCTCAAATCAGCTGGGGGCACTGTGGGCCATGGTTTTGGTGGGGAGGAAAAAACTCAAGCATAGTTCGAAGAAAAAAAAGGCCACGGACGACCCCGTCTGAGGAAAATCAGGCACCGAGGAATATCCTCATTGCCTTGCTGTCATGGGAGATGCTTCAATTGGCCAGCTGAATTTTCTCTGTCTCCATTCAATGGACGGTGTTGTACCATCCACACGTGGATATGACATGGCAGGCCACCGTGCATGGTGCATGCTTGGGACGTGGTTACTGCGTGGTTATTGTGTGTGAACCTCATGTGTGACTTTTGCAGCCGTTAGCTGACCAATACAGAGGGTTTGATGACGTCATGAAACGCATGACGTGTCAAGGACTTTTCTCATGCTAGCCTGTCCAACATTGTGTCTGCGATTTGGTATGACAGAAGGGGGGGGGGGGTATAGGCTGAGCTCAGTCCATTGTTGAAGCTCTGTATTGCTCTACTCAGCCACCATGGTTGAGCGGGGCAAGTACCCCACCTGTGCCTCAGCGGTTGCCTCTGCCAAGCCCCCCGTTCTCATAGGCGATTTCCTCGTCCGTGCCTTAAGCAAGTTCTTCAGGCCTGTCCCCACACAGGCAGGCTACCCCGGCTTCCAGTGTGGTGCTTGTGGCGTCGTCAAAGCAGATGGCAGTGACCGCATCCGGGGCCATGTCGGTGGTCCCGTTCACAACATCGTCAAGTGCAAGTATGCACCTGCTGCAGCCCGCGCATTGCTTGGACTCAAGCCTCTGTCGAACCCGCCAGAATCCTTTCAGCCATACGATGAGAAGCTCTACCGCGGCCAGGGTGAAGCATGGGGGGGGGAAAGACAGCCCCGTGGACTGGCAGAAACTTGTCACGGAGCGTAAGCGTCAAGAGGCGAGAGCAGCCGCTGGTGATGGCTTCGGGGAGAGCACCAACCCAGATGGCACAGTTGAAGAGCAGCAGCGCCAGGAGTTTTCAGCAGCAACCATTCCACTCTCTCTCCGCAGCAACACGCCTGTTTCACAAGCGTCTCTCAGCATGGCACGCCAGTCACTCATCCCAGAGCATCTGGCAAACGCCGCCAACGCTGCAGTGCAGAAGGTGATTGTGAAGGTCATGGCCAAGAACGCACTGCCAATCTCGTTCTGCCGNGAGAAGCTCTACCGCGGCCAGGGTGAAGCATGGGGGGGGAAAGACAGCCCCGTGGACTGGCAGAAACTTGTCACGGAGCGTAAGCGTCAAGAGGCGAGAGCAGCCGCTGGTGATGGCTTCGGGGAGAGCACCAACCCAGATGGCACAGTTGAAGAGCAGCAGCGCCAGGAGTTTTCAGCAGCAACCATTCCACTCTCTCTCCGCAGCAACACGCCTGTTTCACAAGCGTCTCTCAGCATGGCACGCCAGTCACTCATCCCAGAGCATCTGGCAAACGCCGCCAACGCTGCAGTAAGGGTGAAAACGAGACCAGTCTCGCGATTCCCAGGTCGGAATCGGTCTTGCGAGTCCGAGACCAGTCCTAGTCTCGGTATCGCGAGTCCCGTCTCGGAATCGCGAGACCACAGGATCGCGATTCCTTTGCGGCAGACTCGTGAGTCTGCTGTTCACACACTTCCCACCGCTAGCAACACGACTACCTCCATTGCGAGCAATTACAATACCACACCCACCTTCACCACCATGACCGCCACCCCCAGCACCACCTCCATTACTACCAACACTACTGTGGCACCACCATCACCTCTACTGCTGACACTCCAGAACACCAACAATAAGAAACACCACAACCTTCTCTTCAGTATATTGTTATGACAGTCACAATGCCAGTGGTTTTCCAAGTTGCTGACTAACACTAATGTAATGTTGCTTTGTGGTTTTCCACAAAGCAACATTACATTATGGAATTGGAACTGACTAACACTAATCTAGTGTTGCTCCGTGGTTTTCCAAGTTGCTTCTTCATCGTTGTTGCTATCATTCACACCATGGCCATGAATTCTTTACAGAAGAGCTCAGCTCTTTAAACCACGAATTACTTACAGCTCAGTTCTTAGGGTTTACAACATATGTTATGGAATTGGAACTTCAAACATTATGTTGGACAAGTGGAAAACATAGACTAGATGTAAGCATGAAAGGATGGAAGCATGAAAGGAATGAAGACAAACACTTGATGAAAGAAAACTACTTGGAATATGAAACTAGCTCAACTCTAGTACATCGTCATCCTCATCACCATCACCTCCACCACCCATATATCCACCTTCGCCCTCATCATCGTTGTCATCATCATCGTTCTCATCGTCGGACTCCTCTGAACTACTGTCGTCATCACTCTCCTTCTCTTTCTGCTGAACCTCATCAGTGTAGCATGCGGCATCCTGGTCCTCTGTGGCACCCTCCTTCCCTTTCTGAGCTACTTTGACAGCCTTCCTTGTTGCTCTCCTCGCTGCCTTCTCTTTCTCCTCAATCTTAAGCAGCTCCTCTGCCACAGTGCCATTGGGTGCCACCGGGAAATCTCTAAGTGCAGGGTCATTGATCCAAGTTTTCAGGCAAAGCAGGTCCTGAACTGTCAGCTGCGACAGTGAATGGCGAAAATCCGTCACCACCCTTCCGCCAAGAGAGAACATCCACTCAGACGGAGTGCTTGTTGCTGGCACCGCCAGCACGTCCTGCACAACCAAGGCAAAAGTGGGGTAGTGCATGCAGTTGTCCTTGTACCACTTGAACACGTTGCAACGCCTGCCACCTCTTGCTTCCTTCTTGTAAAGCTCCACTTCCTCTTCGATTGTGTCTGGCACGACCACCTGCTCTGTTGTCTCGGGTTCCTCGTACAGGTCGTCCATGGGGTCCGCCAGAGCAGCCTCCAGCATGCTCTGCCGCCTGGCCTTGCCGCGCCCCTTCTTTGCTGCTGCTGCTGGACCACTTAGCTGTTGGCTGCCGCTAGGTGCGGCTGCTGCTGCTGCTGGGGTTGACGGCACGTTGGTAGACATTGCCATGTCGTCGTCGTTGTCAGGGTCTGCTGTTGCTGCTAAAGCCTCGGCAGCTGCAGCAGCCTCGGTAGCTGCAGCAGCTGCCCTCCACTCTTCCTGTACTTTGGCAAAGTAGGGCTTGAAGAACTCCAGCACCTTCACCTCAAGCTCCACTGTAGACTTGATGCCAAGGAGCTGCATCCACGGCAGGACAAACCAATTAAAACATGACTCAAAGAATACAACAAATGAAGGAGTGCCGACACGTCCACAACAACCTACTGTACCTTGTGCACGCGCTCAAAGAAACGGAACCGGAACCGATGGTCAACCACAGTTGCCACAACGTGGCGGATGCTGCACCTCTTCGCGTACTTCTCGAGCTGCAAGCACAATGGAATAATGAAAGCAAGCGTTAGACGTGACACAAACATAAACATACGTCTGAATGAATACAATCACCACTGCAACCACCACAACCACCACTACCACCACCATCTCACCTTGTCCACGGCACTAGAGAGGCCTGGCTGCAGCGTGACTAGGAGCTTCTCCGTGCTGTCCAGTGCAGCCTTCTTCTGCTTCTTCTCAGCTGCCTTTGTGGCCTTCACGCGCCACATGTGAAGTTTCTGCAGGATTGTGCTAAATAAAGGCACCACAAGGGACAAAGTTGGGTACTCTTGCCCGCTAATGTCCTCGGTGAAGCCCTTGAATGGCTTCAAGATTGCAATCACCATGCCGAGGAGCTCCCAGCCTTGCCCACTGGGAATAAGGGCAGGATCCCGCGTCTGGAGTCACTCATCAAGCACCTCCTTGATCCTCACCACCCTCTCACACATGTCTAGGGTGCTGTTCCACCTCGTGGGGGTGTCGAGGTGGAAGGAGAGGTAGTTCACACCGCGGGCATGACATGCGTTCATGAGCGACTGCTTACGCTTGGCAGACCGACTGACATGGTTCACGATGTCCCGTGCCACGCGAAGGTGCTCCTCCACCTGCTCCACTGCAATCAAGTCTTTGACAGCCAAGTTCAAGATGTGGCCCATGCAGCGGATGTGGCCATCCTTGTCAAATTTGTCGTTCTGCAGCACCAAGAAATTATCCACCATGGAGTCGTTCACACTGTCGTTGTCCATCGTCACACAGTAGATCTTGTCCCAANGTGGGGGTGTCGAGGTGGAGGGAGAGGTAGTTCACACCGCGGGCATGACATGCGTTCATGAGCGACTGCTCACGCTTGGCAGACCGGCTGACATGGTTCACGATGTCCCGTGCCACGCGAAGGTGCTCCTCCACCTGCTCCACTGCAATCAAGTCTTTGACAGCCAAGTTCAAGATGTGGCCCATGCAGCGGATGTGGCCATCCTTGTCAAATTTGTCATTCTGCAGCACCAAGAAATTATCCACCATGGAGTCGTTCACACTGTCGTTGTCCATCGTCACACAATAGATCTTGTCCCAAAGCCCCCACTCCTTCACAGCAGCTGAAAACAGGTCAAAGACAGTGGCGGCAGTTGCATCGTCGTTGCACGAAGGGAAGGCCAAGGCCACGCTCTGCATCTGCCAGTCTGTAATCCAGTGCGCGGTCACACCGAGGTACTTGTGATTTGCGTCGGACTGCCAACCGTCTGTTGTGAATGAAACACCCCACAGAACCTCCACAAACATCTTTCTCAGTCTCTTGCGGAAACCTGCAGCTCCATTCTTCAAAAGCCGCGTCAAGGTTATCCTACCAGGCAGGATAGCAAACGGGTTGCAGTGCAGGAATGCTTGCCGCAGCCAGAATGGTTCAATGCTCAGAAAGCTTTGATTCTTGTCTACTATGTGCTTCCAGATGCAACAGTAGAAGTACTTCTTGTTGAACACAAGTCCCACTCCCGCAGCACCACGTGCAACATGAGCGTTCGTACCGTCCACCTCGGCTGCCGTCTGTGCTGCCGCCTGTGTTGCATGCAGGAGGCTCTGCTGAACCTCCAACGCCTTCAACTCCTTGTGCTTTTCCTTGTGCTCCAGCCGAAGATGTTTCCACATGCCAGACGTGTTGCTTTGGTTCAGCCCGAAGGTCCCCTTCAGTCCCGTGCGTGGCGGACACAGGTTGCACGCAGCCCTTGGCTCTCCATTGATCACCACGTACGTGAACACGGTCCACACGACGGAGGGCCTCGTCTTGCGTTTGTCCACCCGGCCGCGGACGTTCAGCGTTGCCTGGATGAGGGTGCCACCCGGCTTAGACCCCGATGCACTGGGTGTTTGCTTCTGTTGGCTCTGCTGCTGCATCAACTGCTGCTGCTGCTGCTGGGGAGACTGCTGTTGCGAGCCCTGAGTGGCCATTGTCACTGCTGGAGCCCGGCCTGCCGGCCGGGTCGAAGGCACAGTACCTTAGAAAAAAACGAGATTAGTCGATGCACGGTGCTTTGTGCACTGGCTGGCCAAACCACACCCCGTGACACCTCCGTGAAACCCTATGGTCAAACCGCACGTACACACTCTCGATCGGGAGATGTGGCTGCCCCGACCAATGCGGGAGACGAGCACCAACGAACGGGCAAAAGAAGAGGGTGAGGGGGTGTTTGGGGGCCTCGGAATGGAGGGGGGTGGGGATAAGGGGGCCTCGGAAAGTAGTCGGCCGACCTGTTCTCGGTCAGTGTTGAACCGGACTCCCGACCATTTTCCGCCCTACCCCCCCCCCCCCCCCCCCCCCCCCCCCCCCGTGGCCCCCGGCCGCCGCGCGCGGGTCTCGCGAGTCTACACGAAAGACTCGGCATCGCGAGACAATTCCATGCGGGAGGATCGGCATCGCGAGTCTGGACTCGGACTCGGAATCGCGAGACTCGGACGCGAGACCTGGTTTTTGGTGTACAGGCTTACGCTGTAGTGCAGAAGGTGATTGTGAAAGTCATGGCCAAGAACGCACGGCCAATCTCGTTCTGCCGTGACGCCGTCATTCTTGAGCTAGTGGAAGAAGCAAGGCGCACGAACGCGAGCTTCCGGCTGCCAACCAGGGGGCGGGTGACTTCTGAGATTCTGCCGGCACTGGATGCTAAGCTCGCGGAGGCCGAGGAGCCGCTACGGGCTGGCTGGGACATCTTTGGGGTGAGCCTTGGAGTTGATGAATGGTCTGACATCCAAATCAGGCCTATCTACTCCGCCATGGCATCAAACGCAGAGGGAGTTGCCCATCTATTCTCCCGAGATGCCAGTGGTCTTGTCAGAGATGCGAACCACGAGGCTGCTGTGATAGACCAGGCGATTACGCAGGTTGGCGCAGACAAAGTGATCATGGTGATCACTTTGCTGACAATGCCTCCACCAATAAAAAGGCGTACCAGGAGTTGAAGGCAAAGTATCCTGCCGTGTTCTTTACGCACTGTGTTGCACACTCTCTTGATCTGGTGCTCAAAGATGTTGCCAAGACAGAGTGGGGTCAAGCTCTGATCAGCAAGGCTGAGAGGATTGTGTCTTTCTTCAGAAACAAGGACCTGTTGAGGTCGTGGTTGAAGGCAGAGAGTGGTAAGGTGCTGCTGCCAGCTGTTGCAACCCGCTTTGCATCCGTGCACAAGATGCTTGAATGCCTGCTGAGCTTGCGTGACGTGCTGCTGAACATTGTGAACAGCACAAGGTGGTCAGAGTTTGGGTCAGTGGGCAAGGATGGTGGTTGGAAAGCCAAGAAGAAGGAGGTGCGGCGGCTAGTGAGGATGGGTGTTTTCTGGGTGCAAGTGAAAGCAATGGTGAAGCTCATGCTTCCCATTGTTCTCGC
>SZWC01000411.1:290975-321472 GCA_023375785.1 Penium margaritaceum
GAGGACGAGGATGAGGACATTGAACTGATGGAAGAGAATGGAGGGGACGGGAGCAGTGAGGAGGATGGGGAAGAGGGAAATGGGGATGCTGTAGGGGAGGTGACCAGGGTCCTAAGGAAGGGGGTCCGCAAGCGGAAGGATGTGGAGATGGCAAGTGCTGCAGTTGGCACAAGTTCAACACCAGCTTCTGGCTCCACTCCAGCAGCTGGATCAACACCAGCAGCAGGCTCATCACCAGCAGCAGGATCCACACAAGCAGCTGCAGGTTCATCAGCTGGAGGAAGAGTATCAGCTGCAGCTACTTCTGCAGCTGACGTAGTCCCCAGAGCTTCAGAGGCTGCTAGTGCTCTGGCTGCAAGTGCCAGAGGCAATGAGCGCTCTAAGCGCACTCGGAAGGGCCGTTAGTCATTCCTGCAAGTTTACTTTCAGATTGCATGTTTCAGTGCTGAGAAGTTCTTAAGCATTTCTCCTTTTTCCACTTTGTATTCCAGTTGCTATGCTCCAAGTTTCTCTTGCCCACTGTTCATAAAAGCAATGTGATGCCTGAAAGTAGTCTTCAGCAGTTCTGGTGGTGTAATGTTGTAGTGCATCATGACCAACGAAGTAGTCACATCATAGGAAAGCTTAAAGCAACAAATAAGTGAAGATGTGTGTAGACAATGATATTTTAGAACAACAGTTTGGAAGGGACATTGGAAATGCATGACTTAAAAATTGCATTTTACACTCGCTATAGCTGTTTAATGACCGACTTGGGGGCACCCAAGTCGACTTGGCTGCCAATATGCCGACTTCCGACTTCCGACTTGGCGACTTGGCGTCGACTTCGACTTGGACAAGTCAACATGGGATGGTGGGTGGTGGTGGGTGGATCGCAATTCCCGCTGGCGCGGCAACCATCGGCTGCTGGTGATAGGCTGGGTGTCCCACCGTCACGGGCATCAATTGCGCCATCATGGGGACTGGCGGCTGCTGTGGCGGTGTCTGCTGCATAGGGGCCTGCGGCGGTACTCCCGCCGCGGAGGGCGTGGCCCAGGTGCCCATCATCGTCCAACCTGGTGGGGCTGTGGTAGAGGAGATTGTTGCGGGCCCCACGTATGGCAGAGTCCCATGCAATGCTGGGTTGGGCTGTGGCTGGGGCCCTGTGAGTGGCTGCTGAGTGGTGTGGAGGAGCTGCGGAGTCCTTCTACAATATTCTACAATATATCCGCTTGGCGCAGCGCGAGCCAGTCCGCCGCGAGCAGGGTGTCGTACGTGCGGACATCGCAAACCTGAACGGTTTGTGCCACATGTACATTTGCCACCTGCATGGGGAGGCCCGCGATCTGTCTGAGCGGCGCGTCGATGTCCCCGGTAGAGATGGAGAAGCAGAGTCGAGTGGGCTGGATGAGGTGCTGCAAGTGGAGCGAGCGGACCATCCGGAGCGCAATCGTGGTATGGGTGGCACCGGTATCCACAATGGCCACGAACTTGCGGCCACATATCCACACGTAACACCAAGCCACATGGACTTCGGCGGGTGCGGGCGGCCCGGGGGTGAGGGCCGCGGGTGTCCAGGTGTGTGAGGCACGTGCAGCGGCACCGCGTACACTAGAGTGAGTGAGGATGATACCTCGGGATAGCAGGCGGACGCCGGTTAGGCTGTCTCGCGTGCATGAGAGGCAGACACCAAGAGGGGAAAGGGAAGTATTGTGAGTGTTGAAGAGGGCGCGGAGACTTTCTGCAGACTCAGGGGAGTGAAGGAGGAAGTCTACCAGGGTGAGGGGATGGCGGTTGTCAAGGAGTGGTGTGGCGGGAGCATGAAAGTGCGGGTTGTTCGATGGGCAGTTCTGTGGTGGAGTAGCGAACGGTCGCGAGGTGCGCGGGGGTGCATGTCGTGGGGGAAGATGGGGTGCGATTTCCTCCAACGTCCAACCGCGGATTGTGGGGTTGTACCTGCGAGCAAGCTGTAGGCCAGACATGGAGAGGGCTGGTAGGGTCTCCGCAACGGCCAGCTCCGCGGCGGGGTCGAGTTCATTCAGGAGCTGCAAGGCGACCTCCTGCTCCTCCTCATCAAATTCCCTTGCCACTCCCTCCCATTCTGCTCCAGAGGTCGGAGGTGATGTCGATCAGGGATATGCTCCGCAGTTCTTGGAGGTGCCTCCGCTGCGTTCGGAGATGCCTGGTCAGGCTCAGGCCAGCCAGGGCGCGGAAGTCGGCTCAGGGCATCCGTGTTGCGGTTGGCAAGTGCAGGCTGGTACTTGATCTTCATGTTGTAGCCTTGCAGGAGGAGCGCCCACTTGGCTAGGATGCCCTCATGGTTCTGAGTGGTGAGGAGCCATTGGAGGGCCTGATGGTCCATGAAAACTATGAAGGGCTTGCCATTCTTTATGTAGTCACGGAAGTGCTGTAGTGCCCAAAGGACAGCCAAGGATTTGCCTTTTACTGGCGGGTACTTCCACTCCCCTTCTGTGAGGTATTTACGCACCGCGTACACTAGAAGGTGATTCGCCTTTCACCGGCGGGTACTTCCGCTCGCCTTCAGTGAGGGCATGACTGGCATAGGCAATCACCTTCTGTGTGGGTTCCTGCACCGTCTGGGATAGAATAGCACCAAGCCCGTCCAGCAACCAATCAGTGGTGATGGAGAATGGGAGGTTGAAGTCGGGGAACTCAAGCATGGGCACGGTAACCAGGCGGTGCTTGATTTCCATCCAGGCGTCCGCGCACTCTGATGTTCATTCAAATGGCACATCTTGGTGCGTTAATTCCTGGAGTGGCTTGATGATGCGTGCATGGTCATGGACAAACTTCCTGTAGGAGGAGACAAAGCCCAGGAAGATCTTGAATTGCCCCGCAGAAGTGGGCTGACGCCATTCCTGTACCGTCGCGATCTTCTCTGGATCAGTCTTGATGCCATCCGCACTCATCACAAAGCCGAGGAACTCCAGTTCTGCAGCGCCGATAGAGCACTTGGCTGCCTTGAGTTTCAGGTTGGCCCTGTGGAGGGCAGCAAAGACAGCGGCCAGGGACGAGAACAGCTCCTCGAAGGTGTGGGCCGCAACCATAATGTCGTCAATGTAACAGCTGACATTGGGGATTCCGCAGAGGGTGGAGTCCATGACCCGCTGAAATGTCGCACTGGCATTGCGGAGTCCAAAGGGCATGCGTGTAAACGCGTATAGGCCTTCTGGTGTCACAAACGCAGTCTTGGCGACGGAGTCCGGGTGCATGGGAACAGCATGGAAGGCAGCCTTTACGTCAAATTTTGCGAACCATCCGCGACCCTGCTGGCGTTCCTGTATATCGACGATTAGTGGCATGGGATACGCGTCCGCCTTGGTCACACGGTTGAGGTCGCAGAAGTCAACGCAAAATCGCTTGGATCCGTCCGGCTTCCCCACGATGACCAAATTGGCACGCCAGGAACTGATGATTGGGACAATCACCCCCTGCGCCTTGAGCTCCGCGAGCCCCTCTGTGATGATCTTTTCCTGTTCCGGGAGAATGCGCCGCACCTTCTGTTTTGTGGGCGCGGAGTCCCCCGTGGAGATGACGTGGAAGGCCTCCACGGCCCCCAGATCAACTGTGGATCCAGCAAAGATGTCCGCGAATGCGTCCAACAGGTCGCAGAAATCCTGTTTTTGTGCGGGAGAAAGTCGTGAGTGGAGCATGTGATCCCATCGCGGGGGTGGTGATGGCGCTTTTTTGCGAAGTGGATAGAACTCCTCCTCGTCCTCGAGTGGATGCCCATCCCCTAGGACTCATTGTCCCCTCTGCCACAAACCCAGGAGGTTGGTCTGCACTCCCGGCTCGGTTGTATCCTCCGCGAGTTCCTGCCATGCGTCTGCTGTGACTTGTTCCGCGGCAGGCAAATTAGCCGTGGTGGATGGCAACCTGCTTGTATGGGTGTGAGAGTCTTCTGCCGCAGCACCAGGAGTGAGAAGGATTCGCCGCCGGTTACAGCTACCGTCACCCTCTCGCCGATGGTGATGGGGCAAAATGTGTCTTCCCCGGATGCAGAGCTGAGTTGCATGATTCCAAGGGAGAAGAGGAGGTTGGCCCGTCGCGGTACCAAGTAATCCATACCCAGGAGCACTTCGTATGTTCTGGCTTGCGTGACTTGGACATTCATCAGTTCATGGAGGGATCCCACCTGCATAGGTAGGCCGTGAACTTCCCCATCTCCATAGTCCATTCCGCCCGCTGAGTTGGTGAAAAGGCGGCGCGTGGAGAGGATGCAGTCTGCCCATCCGACCACTAGAAGGACGCGGAACGCCACCGTGGTGTGAGTGGCCCCTATGTCGATGATAGCCAGGAACTTCCTTCCACATATCCAGACCATGCAGCAGGCGACCTCGTAATGGTTGTAGTCCCGTCGCGGTGGTTCCAAGGGCTGCGGTGCCCATCCCCACTCTTCTTCCGCAAGGCTTAATGCTAATGAGGTGTCATGCATCGCACGGCGGGTGTTCTGTGTGCCAGCGGTAGGCGTGGTACAGTTGAGGGAGATGCCCACAGCTTGGAGGCATTGATTGGCCTTGGCAAACTCCTCCTTCAGTCGCGGTGCAAGCTCAGGATGAATGCGGAGGAACTCAAAAAAATTGACTTTCGCAATGGGGGTGGTAAAGAGACGTTGAACGGGGTCGTTGCTTCCCTCCGCGACCGCAGGGGCTGTGGTGGGTGCCTGCGAAGATGGTGTCGGTTGCTTTTCTGCTGCGAGTGGTGGTTTCGTCTGTCATCGTTTCTCTGGCACGACGGTACGATTAGCCACTGCTTCCTGGAAGCGTTCCTCCGTGGCCTCTGCCTTGCACCGCAGATCTTCCTGTACTCTGGCTGCCATCTGCAAATTCCATCCGCGCAAGCCTAATTCTTGGGCTCGTGCGATGAGAGTGGTTTCCGCTGCGGTGGGAGGCAATTCCGTGGTCTCGTCCTCCGCCATCGGCAGCCCCAGCTTGACGTTGCGAGCTCCGCTCGTAGAGGTTGCGGATGCCTGGGGGTTGGGCAGGATACCCTGCCCTCCCGGGGCAGTCTGGGTTTGATGGTCCGGTGCCGGCCGCCCAGCTTGCATCTGTTGCTGATGCTGTTGGTCCTGTCATGGTTGATTGTAATACCGCAGCCACTGCTGCACCATAGGGTCCTGTTGCATGGGATCGGTTCGCGGAACACCCTGTCTTTTGCGCGGACAGTCTCGAGCGATGTGCTCCAGGCTCTGGCAGGTGTAACACGCCTTTGGCTTGGGCTGGGAGGCCTGTGCTGCTGGTGATGGAGTATGAGAATCTCCACCCTGATGCTGTCGCGTAGACCGCTGCCGTGCCGAAATGGCCGTGGCGTCCTGCAACGCATCCTGCAGCGACTGGTAGCGCTCAGGGATCATCAGACTGCTGATCTCATCAGGGAGTGCGCGGATGAGATTTTTCAGGAGGACCCACAGCGGCAGTCCTTCCCCTTGAGGTTTCTTTGCGATTGATGCCCAAGTGAGGAACTGATCCAAAAACCTGCGGATGTCGGTTTCCTTCCGCATGACTTCCTTCTCGATCTTGCGGAGTGCTTCTTCCTTGGTCAGCCGCTTGAAGCGCTCGATCAGCGCGCTGCCAAAATCCTCGAAGGAGTTGAATGGCGCACGTGCATAGTACCAGTCCTCCGCGGCGCCTTGCATATGGAGCTCCACGGTGGCCAGACAAAGGTCTGGTGGGATCCGCCCTATGCTTGCATGTATAGTGATCTGCTTCAACCATGTCCACGAGTCCTCTCCAGGCGTCCCCTTGAAGATGTCCAGCCGCGGAATGTTGGCTGGTTGCGCGCGTACATACTGCAGCTGGGGCACAGTGTTCTGGTTAGCCATGGATGTCACCGCTGGAAGCGTGTACGAGGCTGCGGCTGCCGAATAACCCATTTGGCTAGTTTGTGGCTGCCCCTTGGGTGCTGGTGTGGAGTTGCTCATTGGGGATGTCGCCGAAAGAGCATAGTAGTGGGTTGCAGGGGTCGCCTGCGTCACGTAGGGTACGGAGTAGAAGGTAGTCCCAAGGGGCGGTGCCTGTGTGCTTGGGGCGGCAAGGACCGTAGGTCCTGGAAGCCAATAGCCCTGAGATAGAGGATGTGACAGTGCAGGGTGGTAGAGCGGGGCGGTAGTAGATACTGTAGGTGTTGCAGTAGTCCCTGGATTCGGCGGGAGCGCTGGATAGGCGGAGTGGGGCACAGTGCTCTACACCTGGCTGGTGATGGTGGGTGGTGGTGGGTGGATCGCAATTCCCGCTGGCGCGGCAACCATCGGCTACTAGTGATAGACTGGGTGTCCCACCGTCACGGGCATCAATTGCGCTGTCATGGGGACTGGCAGCTGCTGTGGCGGCGTCTGCTGCATAGGGGCCTGCGACGGTACTCCCGCCGCGGAGGGCGTGGCCCAGGTGCCCATCATCGTCCAACCTGGTGGGGCTGTGGTAGAGGAGATTATTGCGGGCCTCGCGTATTGCAGAGTCCCATGCAATGCTGGGTTGGGCTGTGGCTGGGGCCCTGTGAGTGGCTGCTGAGTTGTGTGGGATGGCTGCGGAGCCAGGAGGGGTTGGTGCACCATGCCCCCTCTCTGCTCCCCTTGCGGTGCTCCTTGCCATCCAGTGAATTGCGGGTTGTGGCTTGTCGTTGCCCTCACACTTGGTGTTACTGGGGTGTCCACGGCAGTCAACCGCGGATTCACCTGGAGGGATACTCATTCCATCGCGTTGGATAGTCCAGCCCCAGTTGCCTGATCCCCCGCCGCCTGTTCTGTGGTGGGTGGGTCGGGCTGTTGCCTTGTCTCCGGCATCACAGGTGACCTGCCCAACTGTTCGATGGATACTTCTTGCAGAGGCTGCCTCACCCCCCTTTCTTCCTTTGCTGAAGGTGAGCGTTCCGCGGGCATGTATCCCAGTTACGCTTGGTAGTGGTGGGCAGCCCCGAAGGTATGCCCCTGGGAGACAAGTGGAGGCGGGGAGGTTTCCATCCCTGCTAGGGGCGCGGATGGCAGGTGATCCTCCTCTGCTGTCCATGACGGCTGCATTCCACCGCGCCGCTGGTAAACTGGCCCTTGATATGCCAGTGATCTCCCGGTCTCGGAGATTCCGTCTGCTGGCGGTGGCACATTGGAAAACCACCTGTGCTCCATAGAGTCGTTGGCCTGGGGCTGGTGGGTTCCGCGCACATCTTGGCTGTGTACGCTTTCCACCTCCACGCGGTCCTGCAATGCGTTCATGATACGCCGCCAGTGTAGCTGTTCCAGCCACTCGGTAACTCTTCGGTGCTGTCCCAGTGGATCCGCGCCCGGCGTTGAACTAACAGGCGTGCGAGAGGGTGTGGGTGAGATGTCTCTACTGCCCACATGTGTGGCTGCACGCCGCGGCAAGAAGTGGCGCAGAGAAGCTTGCTGTGAATGCTGCTGGTGCCGCCTCCGTGTATCCTGATGCACAAAGCTGGCTGCCAACATGTATGACTGAATCTGAAGGCTCGTGCAGTTCTGCTAGCAAAGAGCAAAGAGCTTTCCACAATCACCGCACCATGACACTCATACCCCCAATTTTGCCGCGCACGATGTTCTTTCCGCGCTCCCTATTTCCGCGTCTGGTCTGCTCCGCGACTCTGCCGTTCCGCGGTTCCGGGCGGCATTCGCTTGCCGCTCCTCCGCTACTTCTCCTGGTCTTCCGCGGATACTTCACATTCTCAGGGTCCCGCTCGTGGGTAGTGCTCCGCGGCTCGCTCCTTGCCGGCACGAGAGTCTGCCATCTCGTGGCCTCTGACTCCTACGCCCGCGAAATCCCGTTCCGTGGCCGTGCGCAAGGCCGCGGATTCGCCGTCAGCACCCTTCACCCAACTTGCGTTCCCTGGTGATGACAGTTCTCAGCGGAGTCCTGGTTGGACCCAGGATTGGGAGCGGGTCGAGCAGTATGCTCCACACACACTCAGAGGAGAAGCATTCGTCTTCCGCGGAATACCTCCGCGGAGAGCAACCTAAGGGCTCCTTAAGCAGCTGCGGATCTCAGAAGGGGAAGCGCGAGTGTGAACCAAGCTTACACTTGCGTGGATTTATGAGACAGAAGGAGGCAATCTGATTGTCAACAAGTCAGGACTTCGGGCTCATCAGTAGGAAGCTGGCTTGCATTAACTCAAGTTATGCAAGATCAGACAAAGGGTAAGTATCTTTGGTCACACTAGTTCCTCCGCTACACTACTACTTTATATTCACCAAACCCAGCTCTCTAAGACTCCTCCTACCACACTCTTCCCCTATCTTGGACTCCACGCGATGCGTGACGCGCACCGCGGGTCTCGTCCTTGATCTCACACAAACTTGACTACTTCTTCATTTCCCTGTTCTACCACCGCTTCTTCCTCTACTCCGCGGCTTGGGTGCTTGCCGTCTTGTGTTCTTCCTCGAATCTTCGTCTTCGCGCGGTGCGTCCTCCCGGTCCTCCTCCTTGATTACCGCAACCCACCCTGAGTTCTCATTGGTCGAGCTTCTTCCTGACATCTGGTTCTGTCGTCCTGTGTTTTTTCACGTCCGTCGCTCCCACTTCTCCGCGGCTTGGTTCATGTTCTTTTCCCACCGTGGGTTCTGACCCTGCTGTCCCGTCCATTTTGGCTTCTCCGCAGCCATTGCTTCCAACAGCCGTAGAAAGATCACCGTCAATTGGCGGCAACTTTCCCCGCCTTTTTTCCTTCACCGCTACTGGTTTCCGCGCCACCCCATGCTCTACCACAATCTTGTTGCGGGAGCCAGCATATCTTGCGCGTTCTCCAGTGCTCCGCCGCTTCCCCTCAATGCTCCTCCGCGGATCTCTAATCGCGGACGCCACGTTCCGCGGATTTGTGGGTTGTGGCGATTTTCCCTCAGCGGACCCATCTTCTCCTCAGCGGAGATGCGGTGGATCCCCGCCTGACAGCGTGTCAGTGAGTGTAAGTACTTGTAAGTTCATGTAAGTGTGGGTAAGTGCGTGTAAGTGCGTGTAAGTGCGTGTAAGTGCATGTAAGTGCGTGTACGGGCGTGTAAGTGCATGTAAGTGCGTGTAGGTGCGTATAAGTTTGTGTAGGTAAGTGGAAGTGCATGTAAGTGTGTTTAAGTGCATGTAAGTGCGTGTAAGTTTGTGTAAGTGTGTTTAAGTACGTGTAAGTGCGTGTAAGTGCATGTAAGTACGTGTAAGTGTATGTAAGTACGTGTAAGTACGTGTAAGTATGTGGTGTGTGTAAGTGCGTGAAAAAGCGTGTAAGTGCATAAAAGTGCATGTAAGCGCATCTAAGTGCGTGTAAGTGTGTGCAAGTGTGTGTAAATGTGTTTTAGTGTGTGTAAGTGCGTGTAAGTGCGTGTAAGTGCATGTAAGTGCATAGAAGTGCCTGTTTTCTCGTGTAAGTGTGTGTAAGTGCGTGTAGGTGTGTGTAAGTTTGTGTATGTGTGTGTAAGTGCGTGTAAGTGTGCGTACGTGCGTGTAAGTTCTTGTAAGTGATTGTAAGTGCGTGTAAGTGCGTGTAAGTTCGTGTAAGTGCATGTACGTGCGTGAAAGTGCGTGTAAGTGCGTGTAACTGCGTGTAAGTTCGTGTAAGTGTGTATAAGTACGTGTAACTGTGTGTCAGTGTGTGTCAGTGCGTGTAAGTATGTGTAAGCATGTGTAAGTACGTGTAAGTGTGTGTAAGTACATGTAAGTGCGTGTGAGTGCATGTCAGTGTGTGTAAGTGCGTGTAAGTTTTTGTAAGTGCGTGTACGTTTGTGTAAGTGTGTGTAAGTGTGTGTAAGTGCGTCTAAGTGCATGTAAGTACGTCTAAGCCTGTGTAAGTACGTGTAAGTGTGTGTAGGTGCGTGTAAGTTCATGTAAGTACGTGTAAGTGCATATAAGTGTGTGTAAGTGCATGTACGTCCGTGTAAGTTCGTGTAAGTGCGTGTAAGTGCATATAAGTGCGTGTAAGTGCATTTAAGTGCGTGTAAGTTTGTGTAAGTTCATGTACGTACGTGTAAGTGCGTGTAAGTACGTGTACGTTCGTGTACGTGCATGTAAGTGCACGTAAGTGCGTGTAAATGCGTGTAAGTGTGTGTAAGTGCCTGTAAGTGCGTGTACATACGTGTAAGTGTGTGTAAGTGCATGTAAGTGCGTGTAAGTGCGTGTAAGTATGCGAAGTGCGTGTAAGTGTGTGTAAGTACGTGTAAGTGCATGTACGTGCGTGTTAGTGCGTTTCAGTTTGTTTGAGTGCGTGTAAGTGCGTGTAAGTGCGTGTAAGTACGTGTAAGTACGTATAAGTGCATGTAAGAGCGTGTAAGTATGCGTAAGTGTGTGTAAGTGTGTGTAAGTGCGTGTAAACGCGTGTAAGTTAGTGTAAATGCGTGTAAGTTTGTGTAAGTACGTGTAAGTGGGTGTAAGTGTGTGTTATTTGAGTAAGTTCGTGTAAGTACATGTAAGTGCGTGTAAGTTTGTGTAAGTGTGTGTAAGTGTGTGGAAGTGCGTGTAAGTGCGTGTAAGTGTGTGTAAGTGCGTGTAAGTATGTGTAAGTGTGCGTAAGTGTGTGTAAGTGCGTGTAAGTGCGTTTAAGTGCGTATAAGTTAGTGTTAATGTGTGTAAGTGCGTATAAGTACGTGAAAGTGCACGTAAGTTTGTGTTAGTCGAGTAAGTTTGTGTAAGTACGTGTAAGTGCGTGTAAGTTTGTGTTAATGTGTGTAAGTGTGCATAAGTGCGTGTAAGTTCATGTAAGCGTGTGTAAGTGTGTGTTATTTGAGTAATTTCGTGTAAGTTTGTATAAATGCATGCAAGTGCGTGTAAGTTTGCGTAAGTGTGTGTAAGTGCATGAAAGTACGTGTAAGTTTGTGCAAGTGCGTATAAGTGCGTGTTAATGTGTGTAAGTGCGTATAAGTGCGTGTAAGTGCGTGAAATTGCGTGTAAGTTCCCATAAGTTTGTGTTAGTACGTGTTAGTACGTGGAAGTGTGTGTAAGTCCGTGTAAGCGCATGTAAGTGCGTGTAAGTGCGTGGAAGTGTGTGGATGTACGTGTAAGTCCATGTAAATGCGTGTAAGTGTGTGTAGGTGTGTGTAAGTGTGTGTAAGGGCATGTAAGTGCATGTAAGTGCATGGAAGAGTGCGTAAGTGTGTGTATGTTCATGGAAGTGCATGTTTGTTTGTGCAAGTGGGTGTAAGTGTGTTTATGTGTGTGTAAGTGTGTCTAAGTGCGTGTATGTACGTGTGAGTGAGTGTAAGTGTGTGTAAGTGTGAATAATCGCGTGTTAGTACGTATAAGTGTGTGTAAGTGCGTGTAAGTGCGTGTAAGTGTGTCTAAGGGCATGTAAGTGTGTGTAAGTGCGTGTAAGTGTGTTTAAGTGCATGTAAGTGCTTGTAGGTGCGTGTAAGTGCGTGCAAGTGCATGTAAGTGCGTGTAAGTGCGTGTAAGTGTGTGTAAGTGCATGTAAGTGTCTGTAAGTATGCGTAAGTGTGTATTTGTGCGTGTAAGTGTGTGAAAGTGCGTGTAAATGTGTGTAAGTGCTTGTAAGTTTGTGTAAGTGTGTGTAAGTACGTGTAAGTACTTGAAAGTGCATGTAAGTATTTGTAAGTGCGCGTAAGTGCGTGGAAGTGTGTGTAAGTACATGTAAGTGCCTATAAGTGTGTGTAAGTATGTGCAAGTGCGTGTAACTACGTGTAAGTGTGTGTTAGTGTGTGTAAGTACATGCAAGTGCGTGTACGTACATGTATGTATGTTTAAGTGCGTGTCAGTGTGTGTAAGTGCGTGTAACTGCGTGTAGGTGTGTGTGCATGTAAGTGCGTGTAAGTACGTGTAAGTGCATATAAGTATGTGTAGGTACGTGTAAGTGCACGTAAGTGCACGTAAGAGTGTGTAAGTGTGTATAAGTATGTATAACTGTGTGCAAGTATGTGTAAGTACGTGTTTGAGCGTATAAGTACGTGTAAGTGCATGTAAACGTGTCTAAGTGTGTGTAAGTTGTGTAAGTGCATGTAATTGCGTGTAAGTACATGTAAGTGCATGTAAGTGCATGTAAGTGCGTGTAAAGGTGTGCAAGTACGTATAAGTATGTGTTAGTGTGTGTAAGTGCGTGTAAGTGTGCGTACGTGCGTATAAGTTTGTGTAAGTGATTGTAAGTGCGTATAAGTGCGTGTAAGTGCGTGTAAGTTCATGTAAGTGCCTGTACGTGCGTGTAAGTGTGCGTAAGTGCGTGTTAGTGCATGTAAGTTCGTGTAAGTGTTTATTAGTGCGTGTAAGTGCGTGATAGTGCGTGTCAGTGCGTGTAAGTACGTGTAAGCATGTGTAAGTACGTGTGAGTACGTGTAAGTAGGTGTAAGTGCATGTCAGTGCGTGTCACTACGTGTACGTGCGTGTAAGTTTGTGTAAGTGCGTGTAAATGCGTGTAAGTACATGTAAGTGCATGTAAGTATGTGTAAGCGCGTGTAAGTATGTGTAAGTGCGTGTAGGTGCGTGTAAGTTCATGTAAGTACGTGTAAGTGCGTATAAGTGTGTGTAAGTGCATGTACGTTCGTGTAAGTTCCTATAAGTGTGTGTAAGTGCATTTAAGTGCGTGAAAGTTTGTGAGAGTGCATGTACGTACCTGTAAGTGCGTGTAAGTACGTGTAAGTGTGTGTTAGTGCGTGTAAGTGCGTGTAAGTGCGTGTAAGTACGAGAAGTGCGTGAAGTGCGTGTAAGTACATATAAGTGTATGTAAGTGTGTATAAGTGCGTGTAAGTGCATGTCAGTTCGTTTACGTACGTGTAAGCACGTGTAAGTGGGTGTAAGTTTGTGTAAAAGCGTGTAAGTACGTGTAAGTGTGTGTAAGTGTGTGTAAGTGCGTGTAAGTATGTGTCATTGTGTGTAAGAGCGTGTAAGTTCGTGTAAGTGTATGCAAGTGCGTGTAAGTACGTGTAAGTGTGTTTAAGTTAGTGTAAATGCATGTCAGTGCGTGTAAGTACATGCAAGTGCGTGTAAGTGTGTGTTATTTGAGTAAGTTCGTGTAAGTACGTGTAAGTGCGTGTAAGTTCGTGTAAGTGCGTGTAAGTGTGTGTAAGTGCGTGTAAGTACGTAAAAGAGTGTGTAAGTACGTGTAAGTGCGTGTAAGTGCGCGCAAGTGTGTGTAAGTACGTATAAGTACGTGTAAGTGCGCGTAAGTGTGTGTTAGTCGAGTAAGTTTGTGTAAGTGCTTGTAAGTGCGAGTAAGTTTGTGTAAATGCATGTAAGTGTGCGTAAGTGTGTGTAAGTTTGTGTAAGTGTGTGTAAGTGTGTGTTATTTGAGTAAGTTCGTATAAGTTTGTGTAAGTGCATGTAGGTGCGCGTAAGTTCACGTAAGTGTGTATAAGTGCATGAAAGTGCGTGTAAGTTTGTGTAAGTGTGTATAAGTACGTGTTAATGCATGTAAGTGCGTGTAAGTGCGTGTAAGTGCGTGAAAGTGCGTGTACCTTCCCGTAAGTTTGTGTTAGTGCGTGTAAGTATGTGGAAGTGCGTGTAAGTCTGTGTAAGCACGTGTAAATGTGTGTAAGTGTGTGGAAGTGTGTGGATGTACGTATAAGTGCATGTAAGTGTGAGTAAGTGTGTGTAAGTGTGTGTAAGTGCGTGTAAGTGCACGTAAGTGCATGTAAATGCGTGTATGTTCATGGAAGAACGTGTTTGTTTGTGCAAGTGAGTGTAAGTATGTGTAAGTGTGAATAATTGCGTGTTAGTGCGTGTAAGTGTGTGTAAGTGCGTGTAACCACGTGTAAGTGTGTATAAATGCATGTAAGTGTGTGTAAGTGCGTGTAAGTGCATGAAAGTGCCTGTAAGTGCGTGTAAGTGCGTGTAAGTGCATGTAAGTGCTTGTAGGTGCGTGTAAATGTGTGCAAGTGCATGGCAGTGCGTGTAAGTGTGTGTAAGTGCGTGTAAGTGTATGTAAGTATGTGTAAGTATGTGTAAGTGTGTGTTAGTGCGTGTAAGTGCTTGAAAGTGCGTGTAAATGTGTGTAAGTGCATGTAAGTTCGTGTAGGTGCGTGTAAGTACGTGTAAGTACGTGTAAGTGCGTGTTAGTATCTGTAAGTGCGTGTAAATGCGTGGAAGTGTGTGTAAGTGTGTGTAAGTACCTGTAAGTGTGTGTAAGTGTGTGTAAGTACGTGTAAGTGCGTGTAAGTACGTGTAAGTATGTTTAAGTGCGTGTCTGTGCGTGTAAGTGCGTGTAACTGCGTCTAGGTGCGTGCAAGTGCATGTAAGTGCGTTTAAGTACGTGTAAGTGCATGTCAGTATGTGAAGGTGGGTGTAAGTGCATGTAAGTGCGCATAAGTGCATGTAAGTGTGTATAAGTACGTGTACGTGTGTACAAGTGTGTATAAGTGCGTGTTAGTACGTGTAAGTACATGTAAGTGCGTGTAAATGCGTGTAAGTGTGTGTAAGTTGTGTTAGTGTGTGTAAGTGCATGTAAGTACGTGTAAGTGCGTGTAAGTGCAGGTAAGTGCGTGTAAGTGCGTGTAAGTTCGTGTGAGTATGTGTACGTACGTGTAAGTATGTGTAAGTGCGTTTAAGTATGTGTAAGTGTGTGTAAGTGCCTGTCAGTGCGTGTCTGTACGTGTAAGTGCTTGTAAGTTTGTGTAAGTGTGGGTAAGTACGTGTAAGTATGTGTAAGTGTGTGTAAGTGCCTGTCAGTGCGTGTCTGTACGTGTAAGTGCTTGTAAGTTTGTGTAAGTGTGGGTAAGTACGTGTAAGTGCATGTATGTGCGTGTAAGTGCGTGTAAGTACGTGTAGGTGCGTGTAAGTACATGTACGTGCATGTAAGTGCTTGTAAGTATGTATAAGTGCTTGTATGTGCGCATAACTACGTGTAAGTGTGTGTCAGTGTGTGTCAGTGTGTGTAATTGCTTGTAAGTTTGTGTAATTGTGGTTAAGTGCGTGATAGTGCGTGTAAGTGTGTGCAAGTTTGTGTAAGGTTGTGTAATTGCGTGCAAGTGCGTGTAAGTGTGTGTAAGTGCATGTAAGTGTGTTTACGCACGTGTAAGTGCGTGTAAGTGCGTGTAGGTACGTGTAAGTTCGTGTAAGTGCGTGTAAGTACGGGTAAGTGTGTTTAAGTGCATGTAAGTGCGTTTAAGTTTGTGTTAGTACGTGCAAAAACGTGTCAGTGTGTGTAAGTGCATGTAAGTGCGTATAAGTGTATATAACTGCGTGTAAGTACGTGTAAGTGTACTTGTAAGTACGTGTAAGTGCGTGTAGGAGCATGTAACTGCGTGTAAGTACGTGTAAGTGCATGTAACTATATATAAGCGCGTGTAAGTGTGTGTAAGTGTGTGCAAGTGTGTGTAAGTGCATGTAAGTATGTGTAAGTGCGTGTTAGTGCGTGTAAGTGCGTGTAAGTGCGTGTAAGTGCGTCTAAGTGCGTGTAAGTGCATGTAAGTGCCTGTTTTTTGTGTAAGTGTGTGTAAGTATGCGTAAGTGCGTGTAAGTGTGTGTACGTTTGTGTGTGTGCGTGTAAGCACGTGTAAGTGTGTGTAAGTGCGTATACGTTCGTGTCAGTGTGTGTAAGTGCGTGTAAGTTTGTGTAAGTGTGTGTAAGTGCGTGTACGTTTGTGTAAGTACGTGTGAGTGCGTGTAAGTGCGTGTCAGTGTGAGTCAGCGCGTGTAAGTGTGTGTAAGCATGTAGAAGTACGTGTAAGTGCGTGTAAGTACGTGTAAGTGCGTGTAAGTGTGTGTAAGTGCGTGTTAGTGCGTGTCAGTGTGTGTAAGTGCGTGTAAGTTTGTGTAAGTGTGTGTAAGTGCGTGTACGTGTGTGTAAGTACGTGTGAGTGCGTGTAAGTGCGTGTCAGTGTGAGTCAGCGCGTGTAAGTGTGTGTAAGCATGTAGAAGTACGTGTAAGTGCGTGTAAGTACGTGTAAGTGTGTGTAAGTGCGTATACGTTCGTGTCAGTGTGTGTAAGTGCGTGTAAGTTTGTGTAAGTGTGTGTAAGTGCGTGTACGTTTGTGTAAGTACGTGTGAGTGCGTGTAAGTGCGTGTCAGTGTGAGTCAGCGCGTGTAAGTGTGTGTAAGCATGTAGAAGTACGTGTAAGTGCGTGTAAGTATGTGTAAGTGCGTGTTAGTGCGTGTCAGTGTGTGTAAGTGCGTGTAAGTTTCTGTAAGTGCGTGTAAATTTGTGTAAGTGTGTGTAAGTGCATGTAAGTGCGTCTAAGTGCATGTCAGTACGTGTAAGCGCGTGTAAGTGAGTGTAAGTGCGTGTAGATGCGTGAAAGTTTGTGTTGGTGCGTGTAAGTACGTATAAGTACGTGTAAGCGCATGTATGTTTGTGTAAGTTTGTGTAAGTGTGTGTAAGTGCATGTAAGTACGTGTAAGTGCATGTAAGTGCGTGTAAGTTTGTGTAAGTGGATGTATGTGTGTGTAAGTGCGTGTAAGTGCGTGTAAGTTTATGTATGTGCATGTGAGTGCGTGTAAGTGCTTCTAAGTGTGTGTAAGTGTGTGTAAGTACGTGTAGGTGCGTGTAAGTGCGTGCAAATGTGTGTAAGTGGGTGAAGTGTGTGTAAGTGCGTGTGAGTGCGTGTAAGTGCGTGTCAGTTTGTTTAAGTACGTGTAAGTGCGTGTAAGTGCGTGTAAGTTCGTGTAATTGCGTATAAGTGCGTGTAAGTATGTGTAAGTGCATGTTACTGCGTGTAAGTATATGTAAGTGCGTGTAAGTGCGTGTAAGTGTGGATAAGTGTGTGTAAGTGCGTGTATGTATGTGTAAGTGTCTGTAAGTGCGTGTAAGTTAATGTTAATGCATGTAAGTGCGTGTAAGTACGTGTAAGTGCGTGTAAGTGTGTGTTTTTTTAGTAAGTTCGTGTTAGTAAGTGTAAGTGCGTGTAAGTTTGTATAAACACGTGTAAGTGTGCGTACGTTTGTGTACGTTCATGTAAGTGCGTGTAAGTGTGTGTAAGTTTGTGTAAGTGCATGTAAGTGCGTGTAAGTTTGCGTTTGTGTGTATAGGTGCATGAAAGCGCGTGTACGTTTGTGTAAGTACGTATAAGTGCGTGTTAATGCATGTAAGTGCGTGTAAGTGCGTGTAAGTGCGTGTAAGTGTGTGAAAGTGTGCATAAGTTCCTGTACGTTTGTGTTCGTGCGTTTAAGTTCGTGGAAGTGCGTGTAAGTCTGTGTAAGCGCGTGTAAGTGCGTGTAAGTGCGTGTAAGTTCGTGTAAGTGCGTGTAAGTGTATGTAAGTGTGTGGATGTGCATGTAAGTACGTGTAAGTGTGTGTAAGTGTGTGTAAGTACGTGTAAGTATGTGAAAGTGCGTGTAAGTGCGTGTATGTGCGTGGAAGAGTGCGTAAGTACGTGTGTGTTCATGGAAGTGCGTGTTAGTTTGTGCAAGTGCGTGTAAGTGTGTGAATGTGCGTGTAAGTGTGTGCAAGTGCGTGTAAGTATAAGTAAGTGATTGTAAGTGTGTGTAAGTGCAAAAAAGTGCGTATTAGTGCGTGTAAGTGTGTGTAAGTGCGTGTAAGTGCGTGTATGTGTATGTAAGTGCATGCAAGTGTGTGTGGAAGTGCGTGTAAGTCCGTGTAAGTATGTGTAAGTGCGTGTAAGTGCGTGTAAGTATGTGTAGGTGTGTGTAAGTATGTGTAAGTGTATGTTAGTGTGATTAAGTGTGTGTAAGTGTGTGGAAATGTGTGTAAGTACGTGTAAGTTCGTGTAAGTGCGTGTAAGTGCGTGTAAGTACGTGTAAGTACGTGTAAGTATGAGTAAGTGTGTGTAAGTATGTGTAAGTGCGTGTAAGTACGTGTAAGTATGTTTAAGTGCGAGTCAGTGCGTGTAAGTACGTGTAAGTGCGTGTAGGTGCGTGTAAGTGCATGTTAGTTCATGGAAGTATGTGTATGTGCATGTTAGTATGTGTAGGTTCGTGTAAGTGCATGTAAGTGTGAACAAGTGCGTATTTCATACGTATAAGTGCATGTAAGTGTGTGCAAGTGTGTGTAAGTGCGTGTTAGTGCGTGTAAGTACATGTAAGTGCATGTAAACGCGTGTAAGTATGTGTAAGTTGTGTAAGTGCATGGAAGTATGTCTAAGCGCGTGTAAGTACGTGTACGTACCTGTATGTGCGTGTAAGTGCATGTAAGTGCCTGTTTTTAAGTGTAAGTGTGTGTAAGTGCGTGTAAGTGCGTGTAAGTATGTGTAAGTGCGTGTAATTGCATGTAGGTGGGTGTAAGTGTGTGTCAGTGCGTGTCAATACGTGTAAGTACTTCTAAGTTTGTGAAAGTGCGGGTAAGTACGTGTAAGTGAGTGTAAGTGCGTGTAAGTGCATGTAAGTGTGAGCAAGTTTGTGTAAGTTCGTGTAAGTGTGTGCAAGTATGTGTAATTGCATGTAAGTATGTGTACGCACGTGTAAGTACGCGTAAGTGCGTGTAGGTGTGCGTAAGTTCGTGTAAGTGCGTGTAAGTGAATGTAAGTGTGTTTAAGTGCATCTAAGTGCGTGTAAGTTTGTGTAAGTGCGTGTAAGTGCGTGTAAGTACAAGGAAGTACGTGTAAGTGCGTGTAAGTACGTGTAATTACGTGTACGTGCATGCAAGTGCGTGTAAGTGTGTGTGAATGCATGTAAATGCGTGTAAGTATGTGTAAGTGCGTGCAAGTGTGTGTCAGTACATATAAGTGCATGTAAGTTTGTGTAAGTGTGTGTAAGTGTGTGTACCTATGTTTAAGTACGTGTAAGTGCGTGCAAGTGCATGTAATGTGTGCAAGTACGTGTAAGTGCGTGTAATAGTGTATAAGTGTGTGTAAGTGTGTGGAAGTTTGTGTAAGTGTGTGTAAGTATGTGTAAGTGCATGTTAGTGCGTGTAAGTGCATGTAAGTGCGTGAAAGTGCATGTAAGTGCGTGTAAGTTCGTGTAAGTGCATGTAAGTGCGTGTAAGTGCGTGTAAGTGTGTACACGCATGTGTAAGTACGTGTAAGTGATTGTAAGTTCGTGTAAGTGTGTGTCAGTGGGTGTCAGTGCGAGTAAGTGCGTGTAAGTTTGTGTAAGTGCGTGTAAGTTTGTGGAAGTGCGAGTAAGTACGTGTAAGTGCGTGTAAGTGCATGTAAGTACGTGTAAGCATGTGTAAGTGCGTGTCAGTGCGTGTAGGTGTGTGTAAGTTCGTGTAAGTACATGTAATTGCGTATAAGTGCGTGTAAGTGCATGTACGTGCATGTACGTTCGTGTAAGTTTATGTAAGTGCGTGTAAGTGCATATACGTACGTGCAAGTGCGTGTAAGTTCGTGTAAGTACGTGTAAGTGCCTGTGAGTACGTGTAAAAGCGTGTAAGTGTGTGTATGTGCGTGTACGTGCTTGTAAGTTTGTGTAAGTGCGTGTAAGTGTGTGTTAGTTCGTGTAAGATCGTGTAAGTGCATGTGAGTATGTGTAAGTTCAAGTAAGTGTGTGTAAGTGCGTGTAAGTGCTTGTTAGTTTGTGTAAGTACTTGTATTTATGTGTAAGAGCGTGTAAGTTTGTGTAAGTGAGTGCAAGTGCATGTAAGTACGTGTAAGTATGTGTAAGTGCGTGTAAGTGTGTGTAAGTGCGTATAAGTGTGTGCAAGTGCGTGTAAGTGTGTGTGAATACGTGTAAGTGCGTATAAGTACATGCAAGTTCGTGTAAGTGGGTGTAAGTGTATGTAAGTGCGTGTAAGTTCGTGTAACTGCGTGTAAGTGTGTGTAAGTGCGTGTAAGTTCGTGTAAGTGCGTGTCAGTGCGTGTAAGCTTGTGTAAGTGCGTGTAAGAGCTTGTAAGTGCCTGTAAGTGTGTGTATGTGCGTGTAGGTTTGTGTAAGTGCGAGAAAGTGGGTGTTAGTGGATGCAAGTTTGTGTACATGCGTGTAAGTACGTGTAAGTACGTGTAAGTGCATGTAAGTGTGTATCAGTGTTGGCCTTGGCCCATCGGCCATCGATGCCCATCGATGCCCATCGATCCATCGATGGACCCCTTTCTGGGGGCATTGATGGGGCCCCTCATGCAAGGGGCACGAAACTGCCCAGAACTGCACACATGCTTTGGGTTTGAGCACATTCACAATATGTATATGGTATTCACACCTTCTACGGAAGTACATTAAGGTCCAGAATGATACTATCATCATTGTTTCATCCATTCCATGCACTTTGGCATTGCAATACATAATGTCACAGTCACATTCATATCCTACTATCCACACACATTCATGTGGCCTTATGTACAATGGTTTGCAACTGTTAGCACTTGTATGACTTCTCTGCATCCATGTCCACTTCACAGACTACATTGCTTGAATCTCCAAACAAGCACAAGCAAATATTGCAAAGGGGAGTGGAGCAAACATTGCTTGATAGAATGATCCAGGACAAGTGACAAGTGAGTATGACAATGACAATGAGAATGTAAATCTACTTCTACTTCTGCTTGCGCTTTNAGAACTGCACAGATGCTTTGGGTTTGAGCACATTCACAATATGTATATGGTATTCACACCTTCTACGGAAGTACATTAAGGTCCAGAATGACACCATCATCATTGTTTCATCCATTCCATGCACTTTGGCATTGCAATACATAATGTCACAGTCACATTCATATCCTACTATCCACACACATTCATGTGGCCTTATGTACAATGGTTTGCAACTGTTAGCACTTGTATGACTTCTCTGCATCCATGTCCACTTCACAGACTACATTGCTTGAATCTCAAAACAAGCACAAGCAAATAATGCAAAGGGGAGTGGACCAAACATTGCTTCATAGAATGATCGAGGAAAAGTGACAAGTGAGTATGACAATGACAATGAGAATGTAAATCTACTTCTACTTCTGCTTGCGCTTTGCTGCCTTCAATGCAGCCGCCCTGATTGCTACAGCTGCTGCACGCTTCACAGCTGCTGCTTTGGCTGCACCAGGCTTTGTTGTGGCCTTTGCAGCAGGTCCAACTCTGGAGGCTGCAGTGGATCCCTTGCGTTTAGGTGATACTGCAGTATCCTGTATCCCTTTTTCGGTGCCTGGTGTCTCTCCTGCTACACTGGCAGCAGCTGGCACGTCCTGGACATGTCCACCTTCACACCCTTCACCCTGCACACCCCCTTCACCCCCTTCACCTCCCCCACCCCCTCCACCCTACTTGTTGGTGGCTCCCTTGTCTGCTCTATTCCCTCTGCCCTGTCCATGTGCAGCTCCCTCATCCTTCTCTTTCTCCCCTTCATCATCATCCTCCTCATCCCCAGCTCCCTCGTCCCTTGGAGCCTTGTTGGCTGATGGAGTCACCTGCTCACGGACACGCACAGGCCGGGCATGTGGCAGCCCTGGCAGATCTGTCATGACACACTGATACCCCCAATTTTGCCGCGCACAATGCTACTTCCGCGCTTTCTAACTCCGCGCTTGCTTCTGCTCCGCGATTTTGCCGTTCTGCGATTTTGCTGGTCACTCCTCCGCTACCTCTCCTGAACTTCCGCGGATGCTTCGCACCTTCTGGGTCCCAGTCGTAGGCAGTGCTCCGCGGCTCCCTCCTTGCCAGCACGAGAGTCCGCCACCTCGTGGCCTCCGACTCCTTCGCCCGCGGAACCCCGTTCCGCGGTCGTGTGCAAGGCCACGGAGTCGCCAACAGCACTCCTTGCCAGACTCGTGCTCCCTGGTGACGACAGCACTCAGCGGTATCTTGGGTTGCTCGCAGGAGGGGTGGATTGAGCAGTATGTTCCGCGCGCATCTAGAGGATATGAATTCGTCCTCTGCGGAACAACTCCGCGGAGAGCACGGTTGCAAGTTCCTCAACTGGTGCGGATCTTAGAGGGTAGAGCGTGGGTGTGAACCAAGACCAGCACTCGTGCGGATTGATGAGACAGAAGGACTGCTGAGCTCATGAGCGGGAAATAGGCTTACATTAACTCAAGTCACAAGAGATCAGACAAAGGGGAGGCAATCTCGGTCATTGGCCAGATTCAACTAGTCCCTCCGCTACACTACTATTTTATATCTACCAAAACTAACTCTCTAAGACACCTCCCATCACTCCTTCCCTTATTTTGGACTCCGCGCGGCATGCTACACGCGCCGCGGGTCTCGTCCTTGATACACACACACACTCTTCACTACTATATTTCCTTGTTCTGCCTCTACATCTTCCTCTAGTTCACGGCTTGGACGCTCACGGTCTTGTGTTCTTCCTTGAATCTTCGTCTTTGCGCGGTGCGTCCTCCCGGTCCTCCTGCTTGATTATCGCTGCCCATCTTGAGCTCTCATTGGTCGAGCTTCCCTTTGACGTCTGGTCCTGCCGTCGTGCATCTCTGCACGTCCGCCGCTTCAGCTTCTCTGCGGCTCGACCCATGTTCCCTTCTCGCCACGGGTTCTCATCCTACTCTTCCTCCCTTTCCTGTTCTTCCGCGGCCATTTTTGCTTCCTGGCAGCAACTTTTCCCGCCTCTTCTCCCCGATTGCTTCTATATTCCGCGCCACCCCACGCTCTACCGTAATTCTATCACGGGAGCCAGCATGCCTTGCGCGTTCTTTGACACTCCGCGGTTCCCCTGTTATCCTCCTCCTCGGATCACTGGCTGCGGAAGCTTTGTTCCGCGGATCTGTGGATGGCGGTGATTTCTCCTTCGCGGATCCATCTTTTCCTCAGCGGAGATGCAGTGGATCCTCGCCTGACACTGATGCCCCCAACCCCCCTTTTCCAAGACTCTGTCCCAGAGTCTCCTTATTGCAACAGGCGAGTGAACTTTACTTGGGGAGCTGGCCGCTACGGCTGTTGACAAGGGCGGCAGTAGGTTTCCACCTCTCCACCTTCACGTTGATACCGTGCGGAGCATTCTTGATGCACATACAGCTGGCAGCCCTCACACCTGGCTCCGGCGGTGATATCTTCCGCGCCCAGTCTCTTCTTGCAGGTAGAGCAGTGGGGGACTCGTTCGTATGTCCTGCAGCTGGTGCAGCGGTACACTGTCAGCCCCTCCTCATTCCTGCCCACCTCTGTGGCGCACTGTGCGTGGGCCCATCCTCCACAGTGCTCACAATGGCACGCTGTCCCCGTGACAACCCCCATACATCCGTCTCCGCAGCACTGCAGTCCAGATTTCTCCGCACCCTAGTTTGCTTTTCTTGGCTGTGCCAAGCATTGGTGGCATGTCCATACTCCTTCCTTGCCCCTCTTGCCACACCGCAGATGGCACATTTTCAAGCACATGCCACATCCCTTGCCGAACCCCGCCATCCCTTCGTGGCAGGCTGCGCAAGCCGGTTCTCGGGTCTCCGCGATGAAGCTGAGGTAGCAGTCTGCCTCGAGGAGCTCATTGCCCACACATTGGTGGCATTGGCCCTTCCAGGCGGAGCTGCCGGCCACCAGGCATTCGCAGTGCGCCAACCTTGTGCAGATAACACATTTTTCCCTGTCTGGCATGGTCTTTAGGCATGTAGGGCATGCCGCGGATTGGTGCCCTTCCATTCCCGGTTCCTCCTCTTCCTCTGATTCTTCCTCTTCCTCTCCCTCATTCACTCGCAGTGCCCTACAAACGCCTCGTTGCCTCTCGACCTCCTCTCTGCACCTCCTGCACACCGCAGCCCCGCTTCGCCCTCCGCGCCCATCACGAGGTGGGGCCAAGCAACCGGTGCAGATCTTGCGCAGGCATCCGCCACAGTCCTGCACCTCCACTCCCCACCACTGGCCGCATTGAGCGCATTTCTTTTCTTCCAGTTCCTTCCTCCTTTTCTCTCCCGCTGCGACCCGTCCCTCCGCCTGCCACTGCCTCATTGTGGCCCCGAAAATGGAGCGCGGACCTCTCTTTCACTCTAGAGGCCCTTCTTCCTTCTCTTCCTCTTCCTCCTCCTCCTCTGGGTCCCATCTCCCGCGGGGCGGCGCTCCCCCGGCACCGGGTCCTGCTCCCTCTTCCTCATCCCTTTTCTTCGCGGCCTCCCGTTCAGCAGCCTCCTTCAGGCATCGCAGGCAGGTTCGATTTCGTCCGATGCAGGTCTTGGATGCTCCACCGGCATACTGATGCGCTGGATTCCCACATACCCGGCACACCACCTTTAGGAGTGGTTCAGCAGGGAGGTTCTCTCCGCACCACACACACGGGCCCGTGTAGTCAGCCAGGGCCTTAGGGCTCATGGGCATCCTTGTCTGCGGTGGTACCTTTTGGGGTAGCTGCGAGGGTACTCCCGTTGGAGTCCGCTCGGGCTGAGACTCAGATCTGCCTTCAGACTCCTTTCCCTGGTCCCGCGGCTTTCCCTGCTCTTGCCATCTCTTCTCTTGCTGCTCCTGCTGTTGCTCCCGCCTCCGCGGCTCGCGTTGTTGTTCCTTCTGCACCTCCTCCGCGGCAAGTTCGCGGACATCGGACTCCTCCTCCTCAACCTCCTCTGGTTCCTGGCTCCATTCCTGCTCTTGCCGTGACACCTGCCTTTCGCAGATGTCTAGCACCTCTTCCGCTCTCCATCCCCTCGAGCCCTTCCGCTGCCCCAGAGGCGGTAGGCGACCCCCTGCCCCGGGGATGTGCGTCTGCCATGCAGGTGGCAGCAGCACAAATTCCGTGCCCGGGTAGCTGCGGTCGCTGAACCCCTCCGGTCCCTCCAGCCACATTTGCCCCGCCTCCACGCTAGCCACGCGGTACACCTCTCGCGGCTCCCCTGCCTCCCTCCCAGCACTGGGGAAGGGGCGGAGATACACCAGGTAGCCTTCCTTGATGGGCCCATGGTTCAGCCGTCGGTTTGCCGCGTCACATCCGCGCCATGCAGCGACCGAACCTCTCAACCGCGCCTCCGCCCGCATGGCCTTTGTCCGCTCGCAGCGCTCGCGGAACCATTCCGCAACCGCCTTGTCCTTCTCATCCTCCGAGAGTTTCTCTTGCTCCTCCGGGGCAAGCGGTAGCCCCAGCGGCTTCTGGGGCATGCCCATTGCCGCATGCGGTGGTTGTCTGAAGAGTAGCATGTGGGGTGAGAAGGAGGTTGCTCGGCTGGGTGTCGTGTTGATGAAGTGAGCCGTCTTCCTCAGCTTCTCAGTCCAGCTGCTGCCCTCCGCGGTTGCCACTGCCCTTTCTAGTATGTCGTGCACCCGCTCCACTTGCCCTTGTGACTCTGGCCGGTACCGCCCGGAGTGCACGTGGCGGACCTCCCACTCCTCCAGTTCCTCTCTAAAGTCCCCCATGAACTCCGTACCATTGTCGCTGTGCACCACGCTGCAGCCACCAAAGCGGTAGAAGATTTCCTCGCGGATGAACCTCGCCGCGGTGGCTGAACTCTTGTTGGGCACAGCGCGGACCCAGAGATACTTCGTGAAGTGGTCCACCACTGCAACCCAGTATCGGTTCCCTTGGTCGCGGTGTGCACGGGGGTCGTGGAAGTCGATGATAATCTTTTCCAACGGCTTGCCGATAGGGGAGGGTTGGAACAGCGGCTGGTCCCGCGGCATGGTTTTCCGCGCTCGTTCGCAGGGGGCGCAGTGTTGTACCACATCTTTGATGATAGCCGCTAGGTTTGGCATGTGGATGATGGGCGTCAGGCGATCTTTCAGTGCCTGCACGCCAGTGTGATGGTGGCGGTGGTAAGCCTCCACAACTGCCTTCTGCACCGTTGGCGGGGGCACCCACAAGACACACGGAGTTATCCTCCAGAGACGACCGTCCTCCCATGCATACTGCTCACACAGGCGAGCTAGGTCGTCCTTTTTCCTGCGGTCAAATTCCACCCCCAGCCGTACTTCCAGGTCCGCGTACACCTTCTGCGCCTCCGCCTTCTGCTGTTCCTTGCTACTGGCGCGGATAAGGATGTGGGCGGTCTGCCAGATCCGCCAGTCTTGTGTTTCCATGGGCCCCTTCCTCCCCGCTTTCTCTGTCACTGCTTCCCCCGGCTTCTGCTTCGTCTCTGGCATTCTTGCCGGCAATCCGCAACCTTGCCTCCCATCTTGCTCCGCTTTCATCACCTCGAACTTCTTGCGGTTCTCTTCTTCATCCCACTGCTCTTGCAGCCTGCTCTCAGCGGGGCCGCTCGGGCGTTTGCCACGTCCACCAGCGCGGTATAGCTCAATTACCTCCTCCTTCTTGTGTGGAGCCGTTCCTGGAGCCCGCAGTAATCCCTGGCTGCATGTGAGGGGTTGTTCCTCTTCCGAGTCTCCCGGTGACTCGCTGATTTCGGAAACCACCATCACCGCCTCTTTCTCCGCACGTCCCCTCCTTTCCAGCCCCTTGCGTGCAGCTGCTGTCGCGGCCTCTGCCAAGACAGGCCGTAGTGGAGCCAGCATCATCTCCACAGGCAAGTGTACTGTGCGGAGTACCGCCATCAGAAGTTCCGCTGCTTGTGCAGCCTCCCGCTAGGCCTGCGCCAACTGTTCCGAGGTTACGCCGGGGCTGGGGCCTTTGTGTACCCGAGGTTGTTTCTCTTTCCGTAGCTCCGCGACCGCATCCTCTTCCGCCTTCCTCTTTCCTTTCGGAGCAAGAGTTATCTCCTCCGGGAAAGTCTGTGCCGGCTCCTCACTTTGACTGGTGTCTGCCGGCGCTGTTGTTCTGGTCTGGCTCAGCGTCGCTGCTGCTTTTCGCACCACTACCGCCGCTCGGGCCTGAAGTTGTGCCTTCCGCCGTAGGGAGCCAGCGGATGGCTTCGGGCGGTAGCGCTTGACGCTAGCCTTGTACCTCTTCCCCATCTGTTCTCCTTTGGCTCCTGCCTGCCACGCCGCGGTCCTATCTATTGTCGCTTCCTGTGCTACCTCCGTTGCTGTACTACCTGCTCCCACTCTGGCCGCCTCCGCGGTTGCTTGTGTTTTTGCGGCTGCCTGTGCCTCCGTGGCTGCTGCCTCTGCTACCTTGTCTGTCGCTATAGCTGTTGCCTCCGCTACTGCTGCTGCCTCTGCCTCTGCTTTTGCCGCCTCTGTTGCTACTGATGTTGCCTCCACTTCCACCGCTTCTGTTGCTGCTGCTACTGCTTCTGCCACTGCTGCTGCCGCCGCTGCTTCTGCTTCCCCCATGATTTCCCTTATGAGTTCTTCTGCAGTTTCTTTGTCTGTCTTAGCCGCCGCATCCCGTTCCTTAGCCAATCGGGCTTCCTCCTCCGCGGCTTCTGCGGCCACCCGCTCTGACTCGGCTACCTCTTCCTCCCATTCCTTCCGCAGGCGTTCCTGTATCTGCTGCAACTGAGGGGAGGGCTGGGTGTATTCGCGAGCCTCCTCCACCTCCGCATCCCTCCTGATCTTTTCCTCTCGGCATATTTTTGCTGCCTCCTTGGCCCAGTGCCGCACCTCTTCTTGCTTGAGGTTCAGTCCCTTTCCTCGAACCACGGTCCAGTGTGTCTCCGCGACCGCTGCCGCTACCCTGGTGCGTATCACATTCTGGAGCGTCAGCGTCCAGCATTTTTCCATGGCTTCCATCCAGCATCCCTCAGGTCCCTGGGTGTCCGGAAGCCGCGATCTTTCTTCTTGTGGATACTGAATACTCCATCTGGCATAGACGAGGTTGAGCAAATATCCCCACCTCCATTCGTCTGCCGCGGACCTTCTCCGCGGTGCTTCTGTCGATCCAGGTGCCTGGTCATTCACATGGTAGAGGATGAGGGCTCTGGCCCTCTCCTGGAGCAGGTGCACGTACCGTCTTTCTGGACTGCTCCGCTGGTCCTTCCGCACCTTGTTCCACCACACTCGAGCGGCTTCCAGTGATGGGTCCGCCCGTTCGGTGTCCAGTAGTTCCGCGACGCCAGTCATGTCACTGGCCATTCCTGGTTTGATGTTCAGGCTATCCCGCAGTGCCAAAACAAGGCGCTCTGCGCCTGCTGTCTCCAGCAGGAGCACCTGCCTCTCGTGCACTCCGAGGGCCAGCACCCCCGTGGCTGCTCCTTTTAGTACTACCTGCCACATCCTGCCGAACAGTGAATCCTCGAATTCCGCGCGGATCACTTCCGGAATCTTTGTCAGCAGCTGGAGCATGACACTGCTTACCACCTCCAGCAGCAGAGTTTCCTTGGGCTGCTCTCCGCTGTCTCCCGAGCTTTCCTCGAGGTACGTTCTCGCCCCCTCCATCACCGTTCCTGTGCCCAGCAGGGGGCGTGCGGGTTGCCGAGTTGGACTGCTGCGCGAGGTCGGCGGCGAGTGAGAGAGCGCTTTCGTGGCAGGGGAGGGGACTGGGGTAACCAAGGTTGGAGCTTCATCTCGCAGGCTTGGTGTTGGGGTGGCAGTTGTTCTTGCCGCTGCCTGCGTGGCTCCTACCACTGGCTCAATACGTCTGACGATCCGCATCGGTGTGCTTGCAGCCGAGCCTTGTCGCGACGAGCCTGGTTATTTGGCCAAAAGTGGCGTGACCTGCGTTGGTGTTCGTTCCGCGGAACTCGATCGCGGTGGGATTGTTGCTGCTGCTCTTGTGGTTGGTGTCAGGGTCGTCCCTGCGGCCGGGCTGGGCCGCGGTGAGGCCGCAGCCGCTGCTGGGGTGGCCGTCACTGGTGTTGGCGGGGTTCTCGTCACCGAGCCAGGTCGGGATGTGCCTGTTGCAGCCGCAGGTGGTGCTTGTGTCCTTGCAGGTGCGGTCCTTGTCGTGGGTCCCTGCCGCGGTAGGGCCGCTGTTCCCGTTGGTGGTGTTGGTGTCCGTGCTGGGCGGTGCCCCGCGCCCGTGTTAAGAGCAGGGCGGCGTAGCTGCCGCCGGCAGGGTCCACCCCCCCGCGACGAAGGCACGGACCCCGTGCCTTGATTGCGTGCCATGTTGGATGTTCCGCGGGCGAGAGCCCAGCTGCGCGTTATCCGTCGAGTGTGTCGGGCGCCGGTGAGAGCTGAATCGAAAGTGGAGATGACCGCTCTCGGAGATGGCCGATGCAAGGTAAAGAGCGGGGTGAATGATCGAATGTCGGAACTGGAAATGATACTGAGGATGCCGGCACCGATTAATACATCCGCTTGGCGCGGCGCGAGCCAGTCCGCCGCGAGCAGAATATCGTTTGTGCGGACATCGCAGACCTGGACGGTTTGTGCCGCATGCACATTCGCCACCTGCATGGGGAGGCCCGCGATTTGTCCGAGCGGCGCGTCAATGTCTCCTGTGGAGATGGAGAAGCGGAATCGAGTGGGTTGGATTAGGTGCTGCATGTGGAGCGAGCGGACCATCCGGAGCGCAATCGTTGTATGAGTGGCGCCATTGTCCACGATGGCCACGAACTTGCGGCCACAGATCCACACGTAACACCACGCCACGTGGACATCAGGGGGTGCGGGCGGTCCGGGGGTGAGGGCCGCGGGTGCCCAGGTGCGTGATGCACGTGCAGCGGCACCGCGTACGCTAGAGTGAGTGAGGATGATGCTGCGGGATAGTAGGCGGATGCCAGCCAGGCTACCGCGCGTGCATGAGAGGCGGATGCCATGAGGGGAAAGGGAGGTATTGTGAGTGTCGAGGAGGGCGCGAAGACCTTCTGCAGACTCAGGGGAGTGGAGGAGGAAATCTACCAGAGTGAGGGGATGGCGGTTCTCCACAAGTGTTGTGGCGGGAGCAGAAGAGTGTGGTTCGCTTAGTGGGGAAGTCTGTGGTGGAGCAGCGGACGTTCTCGGGGCTCGCGGATTTGCATATCTTGGGGGAATATGGGAAGCAATTTCTTCCAACATCCAACCGCGGATGGTAGGGTTGTACCTGCGAGCAAGCTGCAGGCCAGACACGGAGATGGCTGGTAGAGTCTCCGCGACGGTCCAGTCCGCGGCGGGATCGAGCTCATTCAAGAGCTGCAAAGCGACCTCTTGTTCCTCCTCGTCGAATTCTCTTGCCACTCCCTCCCATTCTGCCTCGGTGGGAGGAGGTGGTGTTCCGATTTCTGGAACAGGTCCTTCATCATTTAGGGGTACCTCCGCTGTGTCTGGCGATGCCTGGTCTGGGTCTGGCCAGCCAGTACGCGGAAGTCGGCTCAGGGCATCCGCGTTGCGGTTTGAAAATGCAGGCTGGTACTTGATCTTCATGTTGTAACCCTGGAGAAGAAGTGCCCATTTGGCGAGGATGCCCTCATCGTTTTGAGTAGTTAGGAGCCACTGCAGCGCTTGGTGGTCTGTAAGAACCGTGAACGGCTTGCCATTCTTGATGTAATCGCAGAAGTGTTGGAGAGCCCAGAGGACAGCCAGGCATTCGCCCTTCACCGGAGGGTACTTCCGCTCTCCTTCTGTGAGGGCACGACTGGCGTAGGCAATCACCTTCTGTGTGGGTTCCTGCACCGTCTGGGAGAGGATGGCCCCAAGCCCGTCCCGCGACGAGTCGGTGGTGATGGAGAATGGGAGGTTGAAGTCGGGGAACTCGAGCATAGGCGTGGCAACAAGACGGTGTTTGATCTCCTTCCTGGCGTCCGCGCAAGCCGTCGTCCACTCAAATGGTACGTCTTGGTGTGTCAACTCCTGGAGTGGCTTGATGATGCGCGCGTGGTCACGCACAAACTTCCGGTAAAAGGAGACAAAGCCCAGGAAAATCTTGACCTGCCCCGCGGAAGTGGGCTGACGCCATTCCTGTACTGCCGCGATCTTTTCTGGATCGGTCTTGATGCCATTCGCGCTCATTACGAAACCCAGGAACTCCATTTCCACTGCCCCGATAGAGCACTTGGCTGCCTTCAGCTTCAGGTTGGCTCTGCGGAGGGCAGCGAAGACGGCGGCCAGGGAAGAGAACAGTTCCTTGAAGGTGTGAGC
>SZWC01000411.1:321624-362360 GCA_023375785.1 Penium margaritaceum
AAGACGGCGGCCAGGGAAGAGAACAGTTCCTCGAAGGTGTGAGCCGCGACCATGATGTCGTCGATGTAGCAGCTGACATTGGGGATTCCGCGGAGGGTAGAGTCCATGACCCGCTGGAATGTCGCGCTCGCATTGCGGAGTCCAAAGGGCATGCGTGTAAACGCATATAGGCCCTCTGGTGTCACAAACGCAGTTTTGGCGATGGAGTCCGGATGCATTGGGACGACATGAAAGGCAGCGTTCACATCGAGCTTTGCAAACCATCCGCGACCCTGCTGGCGCTTCTGTATGTCGATAATCAGAGGCACGGGGTACGCATCTTCCTTGGTCACGCGTTTGAGATCACGGAAGTCAACGCAGAATCGCTTGGACCCGTCCGGCTTCCCAACGATGACCAAGTTGGCACGCCAGGGACTGACGATTGGGACAATCACCCCCTGCGCCTTGAGCTCCGCGAGCCCCTCTGTGATGATCTTCTCCTGCTCCGGGAGGATGCGCCGCACCTTCTGTTTTGTGGGCGCGGAGTCCCCCATGGAAATGACATGGAAGGCTTCCACGGCCCCCAGATCAACTGCGAAACCAGCAAAGATGTCCGCGAATGCATCCAGCAGATCGCAGAAGTCCTGCTTTTGTGCGGGCAAAAGTCGTGAGTGGAGCATGTGATCCCATCGCGGTGGTGGTGATGGTGCTGTTTCGCGGAGTGGGTAGAATTCCTCTTCTTCTTCGAGGTGATGACCTTCTCCCAGGACGCATTGTCCCCTCTGCCACAGGCCCAAGAGATTGGTTTGTACTCCGAGTTCGCTTGACTCCCCCGCGAGTTCCTGCCATTCTCTTGTTGTGACCTGTTCCGCGACAGGCATGTCAGCCGTAATGGACGGCAGTTTACTCGCATGAACTTGAGAATCCTCTGCCACTGCATCCAGGAGGGAGAAGGATTCGCCGCCAGTCACAGGCACCGCTACCCTGTCTCCGATGGTAATGGAGCAAAATGCGTCTTCCCCAGAAGCAAAACTGAGTTGCATGGTTCCGAGGGAGAAAAGAAGGTTGGCCCATCGCGGTACCAGGTAATCCATGCCCAGGAGTACATCGTACGTCCTGGCCCGCGTGACTTGGACGTTCACTGGTTCATGAAGAGATCCCACCTGTATGGGTAGGCCGTGAACCTCCCCATCTCCATAGTCCATTCCGCCTGCTGAGTTGGTAAACAGGTGTCGGATAGGGAGGATGCGGTCTGTCCATCCGAGCACGAGAAGGACGCGCAACGCCACAGTGGTGTGAGTGGCCCTTGTGTCGATTATGGCCAGGAACTTCCTTCCGCATATCCAAACCATGCAGCAAGCGACCTCGTAATGGTTGTCGTCTCGGCGCGGTGGTTCCAGGGCCTGCGGTGCCCATCCCCACTTTTCTTCTGCAAGGCTCATTGCGAGCGAAGTGTCAGGCACCGCACGGCGGGTATTCTGCGTGCCAGCGTTGGGCGTGGTGCAGCTAAGGGAGATGCCCACAGCTTGGAGGCGTTAATTGGCTCTGGATAACTCCTCCTTTAGTCGCGGTGCGATCTCTGGGTGGATGCGGAAGAACTCAAAGAAGTTTACTTCTGCAATGGGAGTGGTGAATAGGTGCTGGATGGGGTCAGAGCTTCCCTCCGCGGCGACTGGGGCTGTTGTAGGCACTGGCAAAGATGAAGCAGGTTGCTTTTCCGCCGCGGGTGGTGGTTTCGCCTGCCGTCGTTTCTCCGGCACGACGGTACGTTTAGCAATTGCCTCTTGGAATCGTTCCTCCGCGGCTTCTGCCTTGTGCCGCATATCTTCTTGTACTCTGGCGGCCATCTGTAGGTCCCATCCGCACAAGCCTAATTCTTGGGCTCGTGTAATGAGAGTGGTCTCCGCTGCGGTGGGAGGCAACTCGGTAGTCTCGTCCTCCACCATCGGCAGCCCCAGCTTGACATTGCGGGCTCCACTCGTGAAGTTCGTGGGTGCCTGTGGGTTGGGCAGAATACCCTGCCCTCCCAGGGCAGTCTGGGTTTGATGATCCGGTGCCTGCCGCCCAGCTTGCGTCTGCTGCTAAGGCTGCTGATCCTGCCATGGTTGATTATAATATCGCTGCCACTGCTGCACCATAGGGACCTGTTGCATAGGATCAGTTCACGGAACGCCCTGTCTTTTTCGCGGACAGTCTCGAGCGATGTGCTCCAGGCTCCGGCAGGTGTAACATGCCTTTGGCTTAGGCTGGGAGGCCTGTGCGGCTGGTGCTGGTGCCTGAGAATCTCCATCCTGATGCTGTCACGTAGACCGCTGCCGTGTGGAAATGGCCGTGGCGTCCTGCACCGCGTCCTGCAGCAACTGGTAGTGCTCAGGGATCATCAGACTGCTGATCTCATCTGGAAGTGCGCGGATGAGATTTTGCAGGAGGACCCACAGCGGCAGTCCTTCCCCTTGAGGGTTCTTCGCGATTGATGCCCAAGTGAGGAACTGATCCAAAAACCTTCGGATGTCGGTGTCCTTTCGCATGACCTCCTTTTCAATTTTGCGGAGTGCTTCTTCCTTGGTCAGCCGCTTGAAGCGCTCAATCAGCGCGTTGCCAAAATCCTCAAAGGAGTTGAACGGCGCGCGAGCATTGTACCAGTCCTCTGCAGCACCCTGAAGATGGAGCTCCGCGGTGGCCAGGCAAAGGTCTGGTGGGATCCGTCCTATGCTGGCATGTATCGTTATCTGCTTCAACCATGTCCATGGGTCCTCTTCAGGGGACCCTTTGAAGATTTCCAGCCGCGGAATGTTGGCTGGCTGTGTACGTACATATTGCAGCTAGGGCACTGTATTTCGGTTGGCCATGGATGTCACCGCGTAGAACGGGTGCATGGTTGGAGGAGGGGGGTTGGAGTGTGCAGCCGTGACTGCCGAGTAACCCACATGACTAGTTTGCGGCTGCCCCTGGGGTGCAGGTGTGGGGTTGCTCATTGAGGCTGTCGCCGGAAGAGCATAGTAATGAGTCGCAGGGGTGGCCTGCGTCGCGTAGGGTGCGGAGTAGAAGGTAGTCCCAAGGGGCGGTGCCTGGTTGTTCGAGGCGGCGGGTACCGTAGGCCCTGGCAACCAGTAGCTCTGAGGTAGAGGGTGTGATACCGCAGGGTGGTAGAGCGGGGTGGCGGTAGGTACCGCAGGGGCCATGGTGATCGCTGGATTTGGCGGGAGAGCAGGGTAGGTAGAGTGGGGTACCGTCGTCTGCACCTGGCTGGTATTTAGTGCTGGATGGACCGCAATCCCAGCTGGCGCGGTACCGATCAATTGCTGGCGATAGACTGGATGTCCAACCGCCACAGGCGTTGGTTGCGACGTCATGGGGGCCGATGGTTGCTGTGGCGGTATCTGCTGCATGGGTACCTGCGGTGGCATTCCCGCCGCGGGGGGCGTGGCCCAGGTGCCCATCATCACCCAGCCTGGTGGGGCTGTGGTAGAAGAGATTGTTGCGGGTCTCGCGTACGGTAGAGTCCCTTGCAATGCTGGGTTGGGCTGTGGTTGGGGCCCTGTGAGTGACTGCTGGGTCGCAAGGGATGGCTGCGGGATCAGGGGGGTTGGTGCATCACGCCCCCTCCTTGTTCCCCCTGCGGTGTTCCTTGCCATCCAGCAAATTGTGGGTTGTGGCTCACCGTTGCCCTCACGCTTGGTGTTACCGGGATCTCCGCGGCTGTCAACCGCGGATTCACCTGTAGGGATACTCCTTCCATTGCGTTGGATAGTCCAACCTCAGCTGTCTGACCCCCTTCCGCGTGTTCTGCTGAGGGCGGATGGTACTGCTGCCTCATCGCCGGCACCACAGGTGACCCGCCCGGTTGTTCGGTACACACTTCCTGCAAAGGTTGTCTCATCCCCCTTTCTCTGAGGACAAGCAGAGACGGGGAGGTTGCATTCCCTGCTAAAGGCGCGGATGGCAGGTGATCTTCCTCTGCTATCCATGACTGCTGCACTCCGCCGCGCCGCTGGTAAACCGGCCCTTGATATGGCAATGATCTCCCGGTCTCGAAGAGTCCATCTGCTGGCGGTGGCACATTGGAAAACCACCTGGGCTTCATAGAGTCGTTGGCCTCGAGCTGGTGGGTTCCGCGCACATCTTGGCTGTGTACGCTTTCCACCTCCACGCGGTCCTGCAGCGCGTTCATGATACGCCGCCAGTGTAGCTGTTCCAGCCACTCGGTGATTCTCCGGTGCTGTCCCAATGGGTCTGCACCCGTCGATGAACAGACAGGCGTGCAAGAGGGTGTGGGCGAGGTCTCCCTACTGCCCGCCTGTGTGGCCGCATGCCGCGGCAAGAATTGGCGCACAGAAACTTGCTGCAAATGTTGTTGGTGCCGCCTCCGCGTATCTTGATGCACGAAACTGGCTGCCGACATGTATGACTGAATCTGAAGGCTCGTGCAGTTCTTCTGGCAAAGAGCAAAGAACAATCCACGCTCACCGCACCATGACACTGATACCCCCAATTTTGCCGCGCACAATGCTACTTCCGCGCTTTCTAACTCCGCGCTTGCTTCTGCTCCGCGATTTTGCTGTTCCGCGATTCTGCTGGTCACTCCTCCGCTACCTCTCCTGGACTTCCGCGGATGCTTCGCACCTTCCGGGTCCTAGTCGTAGGCAGTGCTCCGCGGCTCCCTCCTTGCCAGCACGAGAGTCCGCCACCTCGTGGCCTCTGACTCCTTCGCCCGCGGAACCCCGTTCCGCGGTCGTGTGCAAGGCCGCGGAGTCACAAACAGCACTCCTTGCCCGACTCGTGCTCCCTGGTGACGACAACACTCAGCGGTATCTTGGGTTGCTCGCAGGAGGGGTGGATTGAGCAGTATGTTCCGCGCGCATCTAGAGGATATGAATTCGTCCTCTGCGGAACAACTCCACGGAGAGCACGGTTGCAAGTTCCTCAACTGGTGCGGATCTTAAAGGGTAGAGCGTGGGTGTGAACCAAGACCAGCACTCGCGCGGATTGATGAGACAGAAGGACTGCTGAGCTCATGAGCGGGAAATAGGCTTACATTAACTCAAGTCACAAGAGATCAGACAAAGGGGAGGCAATCTTGGTCATTGGCCAGATTCAACTAGTCCCTCCGCTACACTACTATTTTATATCTACCAAAACTAACTCTCTAAGACACCTCCCATCACTCCTTCCCTTATTTCGGACTCCGCGCAGCGCGCTACACACGCCGCGGGTCTCGTCCTTCATACACACACACACACACACTCTTCACTACTATATTTCCTTGTTCTGCCTCTACATCTTCCTCTAGTTCGCGGCTTGGATGCTCGCGGTCTTGTGTTCTTCCTTGAATCTTCGTCTTCGCGCGATGCGTCCTCCCGGTCCACCTGCTTGATTATTGCTGCCCATCTTGAGATCTCATTGGTCGAGCTTCCCTTTGACGTCTGGTCCTGCCGTCGTGCATCTCTGCACGTCCGCCACTTCAGCTTCTCCGCGGCTCGACCCATGTTCCCTTCTCGCCACGGGTTCTCATCCTACTCTTCCTCCCTTTCCTGTTCTTCCGCGGTCATTTTTGCCTCCTGGCGGCAACTTTTCCCGCCTCTTCTCCCCGATTGCTTCTATATTCCGCGCCACCCCACGCTCTACCATAATTCTATCGTAAGAGCCAGCATGCCTTGTGCGTTCTCCGACACTCCGCGGTTCCCCTGTTATCCTCCTCCGCGGATCACTGGCCGCGGAAGCTTTGTTCCGCGGATCTGTGGATGGCGGTGATTTCTCCTTCGCGGATCCATCTTTTCCTCAGCAGAGATGCGGTGGATCCTCGCCTGACACACGCACGGTTTCCATGACCTCCACAACATCATCTTCTGGTGCTGGAAGCTCCTCTTCCTCCTCTTCTCCCTCATTGTCACTCTCCATGTCATCCTTGGGCTCACTGAGAACCCCTTCCTCTTCCACAATGTCTCCATCGTCCTCACTTGCTTCTGCTTCTTCATCTGCTCCTGCCTCTGCAACTGCTTCTGCTTCAGCTGCTGCTACAAGCCCCGCTGCTGCCCTCTTGCCCCCAGTCCGCCCATAATGCTTCCGCAATCGCACGTTGCAGCGAACCAAGAGCTCCAGCGTCTCCACCTTCAGCCTGTTGCGCCTGGCAGTGTGAATCAGCTCGTACGTTGAAAAAACACGCTCACACTCAGAGGATGCGCATGGCTGAGACAAGACTTTTAGGGCAAGATTGTGCAGCACACGCAAGTGGCACATGTAGTTCACGTGCCACTCGACCGCTGTCATCGTACCACACTGCACCTTGGCAACAGCTGAAATGGCCTTAGCATTCCGTCGCGGGGTGACCATGGGATCCGTATCCAACATCGTCCGGGCTTTCTGGAATGCCCAAATCTCCTTCATCACCTGGTCCTGGTCATTTTCTGGAACCAGCGCCTCAACAACCATCTGCCAAGCTGCCAAAGTGGTGTTTTCCTGTGATAGGTCATTGCCGAAGTGCTCTGGGTGGAGACGGCGAGCAGCAGCATGCAAAAGACAAGACATGTCCTTCGACCACCGTGCCTCAAGCCTGCCAAGCACAAAGTTGACATGATTTTCTGCAACCCTCCGAGGCTTCCTACCCTTCTTCACAGAGAGACTCTTCAGAGACTCAGCACAGTCCAGCAGCCCCTCATAAATCTCACCCACACTCCCACCTGGCTTGTCCGCAACCCTCAGGAGTACAGTTAGTGGCTGCAACAGCTCTTTCAGCTGACGCACCTGAACCCAGAAGACCTTCCTCCTGATAAAATGCCTCACCTCCCTCTTCCTCGACCGAAAGCTGGCATCGCGGTGAGAACCAATCTGCTTCCACACATCCAGTCCAACAAACGTCTCCAACTCCTCACGAAGCTCCAAAAGCCTCTCGACTATGGAGAAGACCGATGCAAACCGAGTGTCGCACCGGTTCTTCAATACCTTGCCGCCTGTCTTCTCCTTCAGCCACGTCCTCGGCAGCGCATTGTTCCTGAAAAATGCAACAATCTTCTCACACCGTCCAATGACACTTGCACCCCACGCTGATTTCCCCACATCCTTCATGATGAGGTCCACATTGTGTGCACAACATCCCTGAAAGAACAGTCGTGGATACTTTTCCCGCAGCTCTGTGCATGCCTTCTTGTTCACTGATGCGTTGTCGCAGATGACAGAAACAACCTTGTCCTCTCCCACCATCTCAATAGCTGCCTCGATCATGCAGGCCACGTGGTCTGCATCCCGGGTCAGTCCACTGGCGTCGCGAGAGAAGAGGTGCACAGAACCCATGGCGTTCACAGCCATGGCGTTGTAGATTGGTCTGACCTGCCGGTCAGACCACTCGTCTACGGCTAGACTGCACCCATAAGTGCTCCAACCCTGCTTCAAAGGAGCGTCAAGTTCTTCCAGCTCCTTGTCTAGCTTTGGAAGAAGGTCACCCACCACAGTGGACCTTGCAGGCAGCCGGAAAGCAGCAGTGACCTTCTTGGCATTTTTTATGACCTCCATCAGCACTGCCTCACGGCAGAAAGAGATGGGCAGGGCTGAGATGCACATCAACTTGACAATGCTGAGCTGGCACTTTTCGTTGTTGGACCGGTCTGAGTACTCAACCATCGTAGACTGCCAAAAGCTAGCTGCCTTGTTGATGTCAAAGATGGGAACCTCACCCTGCAAGGTGGTTGTAGTCGTTTGCCTTGGCTGCTTCTCTGGTTCCTCATCGTCGCTGTCCACCACCAGCGTCACACCACCCAGTGCAGCCCAGGCCTCCTGTTGCTTCTTCTCCCACAGCTTCAGCCACTGGACAGCCTTATCCTTTGTGCCCCACTCCGTCCCTATCCCTTGTAGAGACTGACTTGGTACGGTTGCCATCTAGCCGGGGGAGGTGGGTACCGCTCCAAACCAAGGGCATCTCGACACAGGGGAGGAGGGTGAGGGCACTTGGCGACGTTAGGGTTGTTGCATGCAAAATGTCCCCGTATGCGGTCACATGTCCCGCCAGACTTCTTGGCACAAGAGCCGCAGATGAAGCCGGGATTTTTGGCATCTGTGGGGCACGGCTCACAATGCTTGCTCAGCTCTTTTGTGAGAAAGTCACCTGTTAGCGGCCGCTTCTTTGGTGGGTTCCACTTCGCTGCGTCGAACAGACTTGAGGCTGCCGAAAGATTAGCAGAACTTCCCTGATGCGAGGTGCCTGTCTGCGAGGCCATGCTAGCTGGCCTCAACAGTTAGCCAAAATGGCCAACTGTTTAGGCCAACATCGAAGAGAAAAGTGTTGTGTGACTGCCGCACTTCGGCAGTCACACACGGTGGTCTCTGCCGGGTTGAACTGTCGGGTCCACCCGACATCGCCAATGTTGACCCGCCAGGATTGCACGGTCGAGATGATCAGTTGGAGCTGCACATCGGACGGGCCAGAGACGGGTATGTTGATGTGCCACGAGGTAACGCATGTCACCGTGTTTTGTGTGCATGATCCATGAAGCTGTTTACAGGCAGGACAGACATGACATGACGTGGACCAAACCACGGTTACAATTGCATGGTTACACAGTGGGGTATCTTCTGGAAATACGAGGTCATGCATGGATATTATTAACTGTTTTCCATTGGATGATGGGTGATATAACTTGATACATGTCATGTACACATGTCACAATCGTAGTTGTTAGAAAAAAAAAACATTTCCTGAAAAAACCTGCCAGAAGTTGAACTCGTCGGTGGACCCGTTTTCACCTGAATATGCGGTCCTCCGACGTGTGGGGCCCCGCTCGGTCGCTTGGTGGGTGCAGCGTGCACTCGCAGGCTGCATCGGCATCGATGCCCCATCGATGCCGATCGATGTGTTGATGTCGATGTAGGAGCCCTCCATCGAGCATCGAGGGCAACTATGGTGTGTATACGTGTGTGTAAGTGTGTGTAAGTGCGTGTAAGTGTGTGTAAGTACGTGAAAGTGTGTGTAAGTACGTGAAAGTGCATGTAAGTGCGAGAAGTGCGTGTAAGTGTGTGTAAGTGCGTGTAAGTGCGTGTCAGTTTGTTTAAGTGCGTGTAAGTGCGTGTAAGTGTGTGTATGTCTGTATAAGCGCGTGTAAGTACCTGGAAGTGCGTGTAATTGTGTGTAAGTTTGTGTAAGTGCGAGTAAGTGTGTGTAACTGCATGGAAGTGTGTGTAAGTGTGTGTAAGTGTGTGTAAGTGTGTGTACGTGCGTGTAAGTGCGTGGAAGAGCGCGTAAGTGCGTGTAAGTTCATGGAAGTGCGTGTTAGTGTGTGCAAGTGCGTGTATGTTTGTGCAAGTGCGTGTAAGTGTGTGTAAGTGTGTGTACGTGCGTGTAAGTGCGTGTAAGTGAGTGTGAGTGTGTGTAAGTACAAATAAGTGTGTGTTAGTAAGCATAAGTGTGTGTAAGTACATGTAAGTGCTTGTACGTGCGTGTAAGTGTGTGTAAGTGCATGTAAGTGTGTGTAAGTGCGTATAAGTACGTGTAAGTTCGTGTTAGTGTGTGCAAGTAAGTGTAAGTAAGTTTAAGTGCGTGTACATTCGTATAAGTGCGTGTAAGTGCGTGTAAGTGCGTGTAAATGTGTGTAAGTGCGTGTAAGTGCGTGTACGTTCTTGTAAGGGCATGTAAGTGCGTAAAAGTGTGTGTATGTGTGTGTAAGTTCATGTAAGTGTGTGTAAGTATGTGTAAGTACGTGTAAATACGTGCAAGTGCGTGTAAGCTTGTGTAGATACGTGTAAGTGCATGTAAGTGCGAGTAAGTTTGTGTAAGTGTGTGTAAGTGTGTGTAAGTGTGTGTAAGTTGTTCTAAGTGCGTGTAGTTGCGTGTAAGTGCGTGGAAGTTCGGGTAAGTGCATGTAAGTGCGTGTAAGTGTGTGAAAGTGCGTGTAAGTTTGTGTAAATGCATGTAAGTGCATGTAAGTTCGCGTAACTTTGTGTAAGTGCATGAAAGTACGTATAAGTGCGTATAAGTGTGTGTACGTGCGTGCAAGCGCATGTTAGTGCATGAAAGTACATATAAGTGCGTGTAAGTTTGTGTAAGTACGTGTAAGTGCGTTCAAGTACGTGTAAGTGCGTGTAAGTTCGTGTAAGTGCGTATAAGTACGTGTATGTTCGTGTAAGTTCGTGTAAGAGCGTGGAAGTGCGTGTAAGTACGTGTAAGTGTGTGCAAGTACGTGTAAGTGCGTGCAAGTACGTGTAAGTGCATGTAAGTACGAGTAAATGCGTGTAAGTACGTGTAAGTTCGTGGAAGTGTGTGTAAGTATGTGTAAGTGCGTGTTAGTACATGTAAGTTCATGTCAGTGTGTGTAAGTGCATGTAAGTGCGTGTAAGTTTGTGTAAGTGCTTGTACGTGTGTGTAATTACGTGTAAGTACGTGTAAGTGTGTGGAAGTGTGTGTAAGTATGTGTAAGTGCGTGTAAGTGCGTGTGAGTGCGTGTAAGTATGTGTAAGTGTGTGTAAGTATGTGTAAGTACGTGTAAGTGCGTGTAAGTACGTGTAAGTGCATGTAAGTGCATGTAAGTGTGTGTAAGCGTGTGAAAGTATGTTTAAGTGCGTGTAGGTGCATGTAAGTTTGTGCAAGTGCGTGTAAGTGCATGTAAGTGTGTGTAAGTGCACGTATGTGCGTGTTAGTTTGTGTAAGTGCGTGTAAGTGCATGTAAGTGTGTGTAAGTGCGTGTAGGTTTGTGTAAGTGTGTTTAAGTGTGTGTGAGTACATGTAAAAGCATGTAAGTGCGTGTAAGTGCGTGTAAGTGCATGTAAGTGCGTGTAAGTGCGTTTAAGTGTATGTTAGTGCGTGTAAGTGCGTGTATGTTTGTGTAAGTGTGTGTAAGTGCATGTTAGTCCGTGTAAGATTGTGTAAGTGCATGTAAGTGCGTTTTAGTTCATGTTAGTGTGTGTAACTGCGTGGAAGTGTGGGTAAATTCGTGTAAGTGCGTGTAAGTGCGTGGAAGTGCGTGTATGTGAGTGTAAGTGCGTGTAAGTGTGTGTAAGTGTGCGTAAGTGTGTATAAGTGCGTGTAAATGCGTGTAAGTGCACGTAAGTGTGTTTAAGTACATGTAAGTGCGTGTAAGTGCATGTAAGTTGGTGTAAGTGCGTGTAAGATGGTATAGGTATATGCAAGTGCATGTAAGCGTGTATAAGTGCGTGTAAGTGCTTGTAAGTGTGTGTATGTACGTGTAAGTATGTGTATGTGTGTGTAAAAGCTTTTAAGTGCGTGTAAGTTAGTGTATGTGCGTGTAAGTACGTGTATGTGCATGTAAGTGTGTGTAAGTTCATGTAAGTGCATGTAAGTGTGTGTAAGTGCATGTAAGTGATGTAAGTTCGTGTAAGTGCATGTACGTACGTGTAAGTGCATAAAATTAGGTGTAAGTGCATGTAAGTTCGTGTATGTATGTGTAAGTGCGTGTAAGTGAGTGTAAGTGTGTGTAAGTGTGTATAAGTGTGTCTAAGTGTGTGTAAGTGCGTGTAAGTGTGTGTAAGTGGGTGCAAGTACGTGTAAGTGTGAGAAGTGCGTGTAAGTGCATGTAAGTACGTGTAAGTATGTGTCAGTTTGTTTAAGTGCGTGTAAATGCGTGTAAGTGCGTGTAAGTTCGTGTAAGTGCGTGTAAGTGCGCGTAAGTGTACATAAGTACGTGTAAGTGTGTGTAAGTTCGTGTAAGTTTGTGTTAATGCGTGTAACTGTGTGTAAGTATGTGTAAGTGCGTGTAAGTGTGTTTTAGTCGAGTGAGTTCAACTAAGTGCATGCAAGTGCCTGTAAGTTCGTGTAAATGCATGATAGTGTACGTGAGTACGTGTAAGTTTGTGTAAGTGCGTGTAAGTGTATGTAAGTTCGTGTAAGTGTGTGTAAGTATATGTAAGTGCGTGTAAGTGTGTATAAGTGCATGAAAGTGCGTGTAAGTTTGTGTAAGTACGTGTAAGTGCGTTTTGATACATGTAAGTGTGTGTAAGTGCGTGTAAGTTTGTGTAAGTACGTGAAAGTGCGTGTATATTCCTGTACGTTCGTATTAGTGCATGTAAGTGCGTGTAGGTGTGTGTGTCTGTGTAAGCGCGTATAAGTACGTGTAAGTGCGTGTAAGTGCGTGTAAGTTTGTGTAAGTGCGTGTAAGTGCGTGTAAGTGCGTAGAAGTGCGTGTAAGTACGTGTAAGTGTGTGTAAGTGTGTGTAAGTATGTGTAAGTGCATGTAAGTGCGTGTAAGTTTGTGTAAGTGCATGTAAGTGCGTGTAAGTGCGTATAAGTTCGTGTAAGTGCATGTACGTACGTGTAAGTGCATGTAAGTGTGTGTAAGTGCGTCTAAGTTTGTGTACTTACGAGTAAGTGCGTGTAAGTGCGTGTAAGTGCATGTAAGTGTGTGTAAGTACGTGTAAGTGCGTGTAAGTGTGTGTAAGTGTGTGTACGTGTGTGTAAGTGCATGTAAGTGCATTTAAGTACGTGCAAGTGCGTGTAAGTGCAAGAAGTGCGTGTTAGTGCGTGTAAGTACGTGTAAGTGCGTGTAAGTACGTGTCAGTTCGTTTAAGTGCGTGTAAGTGCGTGTAAGTGCGTGTAAGTGCGTGTAAGTTTGTGTAAGTACGTGTAAGTGCGTGTAAGTGCATGTAAGTGTGTGTAAGTGTGTGTAAGTACGTGTAAGTGCGTGTAAGTGCGCGTAAGTGTGTGTAAGTGCATGTAAGTGCGTGTAAGTGCCTGTAAGTTAGTGTAAATGCCTGTAAGTGTGTGTAAGTACGTGTAAGTATGTGTAAGTGTGTGTTAGTCTAGAAAGTTTGTGTAAGTGTACGTAAGTGCGTGTAAGTTCGTGTAAGTGTGTGTGAGTGTATGTAAGTTCGTGTAAATATGTGTTAGTGCATGTTAGTTCGTGTAAGTGTATGTAAGTGCATGTTAGTGCGTGTAAGTTTATGTAAGTGCGTTTATGTGCGTTTTAATGCGTGTAAGTGCGTGTTCATGCGTGTAAGTCCGTGTAAGCGCGTGTAAGTACGTGTAAGTGCGTGTAAGTACGTGTAAATTTGTGTAAGTACGTGTAAGTGTGTGTAAGTGCATAGAAGTGCGTGTAAGTGTGTGTAAGTGCGTGTAAGTGTGTGTAAGTACGTGTAAGTGCGAATAAATGCGTGTAAGTACGTGGAAGAGTGCGTAAGTGCGTGTAAGTTCATGGAAGTGCGTGTTAGTGCATGCAAGTGCGTGTAAGTTTTTACAAGTGCGTGTAAGTTTGTGTAAGTTTGTGTAAGTGTGTATAAGTACGTGTAAGTGCGTGTAAGTGAGTGTAAGTATGTGTAAGTGTGTGTAAGTGCGTGTACGTGTGTGTCAGTATGTGTAAGTGTGTGTAAGTGCGTGCAAGTGCGTGTAAATACGTATAAGTTCATGTAAGTACGTGTAAGTTCGTATAAGTGGGTGTAAGTACGTGTAAGTGCGTAGAAGCGCGTGTAAGTGTGTGTGAGTACGTGTAAGTGCGTGTAAGTGTATGTTTGTCGAGCAAGTTTGTGTAAGTGCGTGTAAGTACGTGTAAATTTGTATAAATGCGTGTAAGTGTGCGTAAGTGTGTGTAAGTGTGTGTAAGTGCGTGTAAGTGCTTGTAAGTTTGTGTAAGTTTGTGTAAGTGTGTGTAAGAGCATGTAAGTGCGTGTAAGTGAGTCTAAGTGCGTGTAAGAGCGTGTAAGTGCGTGTAAGTGCATGTTATTGTGTGTAAGTGTGTGTAAGTGTGTGTAAGTGTGTGTAAGTGTGTATAAGTGCGTATAATTGCTTGTACGTTTGTGTAAGAGTAAGTCCGTGTAAGTGTGTGTAAGTGTGTGTAAGTGTGTGTAAGTGCGTGTAAGTGCGTGTAAGTGCGCGTAAGTGTGTATAAGTGTGTGTAAGTGCGTGTAAGTGCTTGCAAGTTAGAGTAAATGTGTGTAAGTGTGTGTAAGCACGTGTAAGTTCGTGTAAGTGCGTGTAAGTGTGTGTAAGTTCGTGTAAGTGCGTGTAAGTGCATGTAACTTTGTGCAAGTGTGTATAAGTGTATGAAAGTGCGTGTAAAATCGTGTAAGGGCGTGTTAGTGTGCGTTAATGCATGTAAGTACGTGTAACTGCGTGTAAGTGCGTGTAAGGTGGTGAAAGTGCGTGTTTATTCCTGTAAGTTTGTGTTAGTGCGTGTAAGTGCGTGTAGGTGCGTGTATGTCCGTGTAAGCGCGTGTAAGTACGTTTAAGTACGTGTAAGTGCGTGTAAGTTCATGTAAGTGCGTGTAAGTGCATGTAAGTGCGTAGAAGTGCCTGTAAGTGCGTTTAAGTACGTGTAAGAGTGTATAAGTGCGTCTTAGTGCGTGTAAGTGCGTGTACGTTTGTGTAAGTGCGTGTAAGTGTGTGTAAGTGCATATACGTTCGTGTAAGTGCATGTACGTGCGTGTAAGTGCATGTAAGTACGTGTCTGTGCGTGTATATTCGTGTACATACATGTAAGTATGTGTAAGTGTGTGTAAGTACCTGTAATTGTGTGTAAGTACGTGCAAGTGCGTGTAAGTGCGTGTAAAGGTGTGTAAGTGTGTGAAAGTGCGTATAAGTGCGTTCAAGTGTGTGTATGTGCAAGAAGTGCATGTAAGTGTGTGTAAGTACGTATAAGTGTGTGTAAGTGCTTACAAGTGTAGGTAAGTGTGTGTAAGTGTGTGTAAATGCGTGTAAGTACGTGTAAGTTAGTGTAAATGCCTATATGTGTGTGTATGTACGTGTAAGTACGTGTAACTGTGTGTTAGTCTAGGAAGTTCATGTAAGTGCGTGTAAGTGCGTGTAAGTCCGTGTAAATGTGTGTAAGTGTGCATAAATGTGTATAAGATCATATAAGTATGTGTAAGTGTGGGTAAGTTCATGGCAGTGTGTGTTAGTGCATGCAAGTGCGTGTAAGTTTATGTAAGTGCGTGTAAGTACGTGTTAATGCGTGTAAGTGCGTGTTAATGCGTGTAAGTGTGTGTTAATGCGTGTAAGTACGTGTAAGTCTGTGTAAGCGCGTGTAAGTACATGTAATTGCGTGTAAGTGTGTGTAAATTTGTGTAAGTACGTGTAAGTGCGTGTAAGTGCGTAGAAGTGCGAGTAAGTGTGTGTAAGTGCGTGTAAGTGCGTTTAAGTGCGTGTAAGTGCGTCTAAGTGCTTGTACGTGCATGTACGTGCGTGGAAGAGTGCGTAAGTGCGTGTAAGTTCATGGAAGTGTGTGTTAGTGCATGCAAGTGCGTGTAAGTTTGTGCAAGTGCGTGTAAGTTTGTGTCAGTTTGTGTAAGTGTGTGTACGTACATGTACGTGCGTGTAAGTGTGTGTAAGTATGTGTAAGTGTGTATAAGTGCATGTAAGTGTGTGTAAGTGTGTTTCAGTGTGTGTAAGTGCGTGCAAGTGCGTGTAAGTGCGTGTAAGTTCGTGTAAGTACGTATAAGTGCGTATAAGTGCGTGTAAATGCGTGTAAGTGCGTATAAGTGCATGTAAGTGCGTGTAAGTACGTGTAAGTACGTGTAAGTGTGTGTTAGTCAACCAAGTTTGTGTAAGTTAGTGTAAGTTTGTGTAAGTTCGTGTAAATGCGTGTAAGTGTGCGTGAGTGCGTGTAAGTTTGTGTACGTTTGTGCAAGTGCGTGTAAGTTCGTGTAAGTGCATGTAAGTGCATGTAAGTTCATGTAAGTGTGTGTAACTGCGTGTAAGTTCTTGTAAGTTTGTGTAAGTTTGTGTAAGTGCATGTAAGTGCGTGTAAGTGCGTGTAAGTGAGTGTAAGTGCGTGTAAGAGCGTGTAAGTGCGTGTAAGTGCATGTAAGTGTGTGTAAGTGCGTGTAAGTGTGTGTAAGTACGTGTAAGAGCATGTAAGTGTGTGTAAGTACTTGTAAGTGTGTGTAAGTATGTGTAAGTATGTGTGTGTGTGTGTGTGTGTGTGTGTGTGTGTGCATGTAAATGCGTGTAAGTACGTGTGAGTGCGTGTAAGTGCATGTAAGTATGTGTACGTACGTGTAAATGTGTGTAAGTGCGTGTAAGTACGTGTAAGTACGTGTAAGTGCGTCTAAGTGCGTGTAAGTATGTGCAAGTGGATGTAAGTGCGTGTAGGTGTGTGTAAGTGCATGTAAGTGTGTGTTAGTTTGTGTAAGTATGTATAAGTGTGTGTAAGTGCATGTTATTGCGTGTAAGTACATGTAAGTGGGTGAAAGTGCATGTAAGTGCGTGTAAGTTTGTGTAAGTTCGTGTAAGTACGTGTAAGTGCGTGTAAATGCGTGTAAGTATGTATAAGTACGTGTAAGTGCGCGTACGTGCGTGTACGTGCGTGTCAGTGCGTGTCAGTGCATGTAGGTGCGTGTAAGTTCGTGTAAGTGTGTGTAAGTTCCTGTAAGTGCGTGTAAGGGAGTGTAAGTGCTTGTAAGTGCATGTAAGTACGTGTAAGCATGTGTAAGTACGTATAAGTGCGTGTAGGTGCTTGTAAGTTCATGTAAGTATGTGCAACTATGTGTAAGTGCATGTATGTTCGTGTAAGTTTGTGTAAGTTATTGTAAGTGCATATAAGTGCGTGTAAGTGCGTGTAAGTGCGTGTAAGTACGTGTAAGTGCGTGTTACTGTGTGTAAGATTGTGTAAGTGTATGTTAGTGCGTGTAAGTTCAAGTAAGTGTGTGTAAGTGCGTTTAAGTGCTTGTAAGTTCGTGTAAGTTTGTGTAAGTGCGTGAAAGAGCGTGTAAGTGTGTGTAAGTGAGTGTAAGTGCGTGTAAGTGCGTGTTAGTGCATGTAAGTGCGTGTAAGTGTGTGTAACTGCGTGTATGTGTGTGTAAGAGTGTGTACGTTTGTGTAAGTGCGTGTAAGTTTGTGTAAGTGTGTGTAAGTGCGTGAAAGTGTGTGTAAGTGCGTGTAAGTGCGTGTAAGTGTGTGTAAGTATACGCAATTACGTGTAACTGCGTGTAAGTGCGAGTAAGTACGTGTAAGTGTGTATAAGTGCGTATACGTATGTGTAAGTGCGTGTAAGTTTGTCTAAGTGTGTGTAAGTACGTGTAAGTGCGTGTAAGCACGTGTAAGTGCGTGTAAGTACATGTAAGTGCAAGTAAGTGCGTGTAAGTACGTGTAAGTGCAAGTAAGAACATGTAAGTGTGTGTAAGTTTTTTAAAGTGCATTTAAGTGCGTGCAAGTGTGTGTAAGTGCGTGTAAGTGCCTGTCTAGTGCGAGTAAGTGCCTCTTACACACACTTGTACGAACGTATACGCACATACACGCACTTACACATATCTACACACACTTATACGAACTTATACGCACTAAAAAACACTTACACATATTTACACGCACTTACACGCACTTACACGTACTTAGACGAACTTACACGCACTTATACACAATTACACGCACTTATACACACTTACATATACTAATACCAACTTACTCGCATTTACACACACTTAAACGCACTTACACGTACTTACATGCACTTACAAGCACTTACACGCACTTACGCATACTTACACGCATTTACACGCACTTACACTCACATACACGCACTTCCACGCACTTACACGTATTTACATACATTTACACGCACTTACACACACTTACACACACTTACATGAAGTTACACGCACTTACATGTACTTACACGATCTTACACGCACTAACATGCACTTACACACACTTACACAAACTTACACGCACTTACACGCACTTACACGCACTTACATCCTTTTACATGCACTCACATGTACTTATACGCACTTACACAAACTTACACGCACTTACACACAGTTACATGCACTTACACACACTTACACAAATTTACACATACTTACATGCACTTACACGCACTTACATGCACTTACACGCACTTACACGAACTTACACGTACCTACACGCACTTACACGCACTTACACATGCTTACATACACTTACATGCACTTACACGCACTTACACTCACTTACACACACTTAGACGCACTTACACATACTGACACACACTTCCACATACTTACACGCACTTACACAAACTTACACATACTTACACACATTCACTTGCACTTAGACACACTTACACGCACTTACACATACTTGCATACTCTTACACATACTTACACACACTTACATGCACTTACACAAACTTACACGAACTTACACGCACTTACACGCACTTACACAAACTTACAGGCACTTACACGCACTTACACGTACTTACACGCACTTACACAAACTTACACCACTTACACGTACTTTCATGCATTTACACGCGCTTAAACGCACTTACACACACTTACACGCGCTTACACGTCCTTCCACGCACTTACACAAACTTACACAAACTTACATGCCCTTACATGCACTTACACAAACGTACACGTACTTACACACACTTCCACGCACTTACACGCACTTATCCAAACTTCCACGCACTTACACGTGCTTAAATGCACTTAGACAAACTTACACGTACTTACACACACTTACACGCACTTACACAAACTTACTCGCACTTACACGCACTTACACGCACTTACAAAAACTTACACGCACTTGCATGTATTTACATGCACTTACACGCACTTACACACACTTACATGAACTTACACACACATACACACACTTATACGCACTTACACACCCTTACAAGAACTAACACGCACTTACAAGCACTTACACCCATTTACACGCACTTACACGCACTTACCCAAATGTACACGCACTTACACTTACATACACTTACTTACACACACTAACATGAATTTACACGCACTTACACACACTTACACGCACTTACACACGCTTCCACGCATGTACAAGCACTTACACAAACTTACACACACTTGCGCACACTAACACGCACTTGTTCACACTTACACACACTTACACTCACTTACACACACTTACACGCAATTACACGCACTCACACGCACTTACACACACCTTCACGCACTTGCAGAAACGTACACGCACTTGCACGCACTAACAAGCACTTCCATGAACTTAAACACACTTACACGCTCTTCCACGCATTTACACACACTTACACACTCTTACACGCACTTACACGCACTTACACGCACTTACACGCACTTCCACGTACTTATATGCACTTACTCGTACTTACACAAACTTACGCACACTTACACGCACTTACACAGACTTAAACGCGCTTACACGGACTTACACACACTTACACGCACTTACATACACTTAAGCAAACTGGCACGCACTTATACGCACTTCCACGCACTTACACGCACTTACACGCACTTACACGCACTTCTCGTACGTACATGCACTTGCACGCACTTACACACACTTACACATACTTACACACACTTATACGTACTTACACACACTTATACACACTTACACACACTAGCACGCACTTACACGCACTTACACGCACTTATACGCATGTATACAAATTTGCACACACTTCCATACACTTACACACACTTACATGCACGTACATGCATTTACAAGAACTTACACGTACTTACACGCACTCACATGCACTTACACGAACTTACATGCACTAACACGCACTTACTCACACTTACATAAACTTATACGCACTTACACACACTTATACGCACTTGCAAGCACTTACACGTACTTACACAAACTTACACATACTTACACGAACTTACACGCACTAACACGCACTTACACAAACTTACACGTATTTATACGCACTTAAACGCACTGACACGCACTTATACACACTTACACACACTTCTACATATGTACAAGCACTTACACGCACTTACACGCACTCACATGTACTCACACGCACTAACACGCATTTACACGTACTTATACACACATACACGCACTTACACACACTTATATGCACTTACACGTACTTACACGCACTGATACGCACTGACACGCACTTACACACACTTACACAAAATTAAACACACTTACACAAACTTACACCCACAAGCTTACACGCACTTATACGCACTTATACGCACTGAAATCTAGGAACTTACACCCACAAACTTACACAAACTTACAGGCACTTATACGCACTTACACGCACTTACACGCACTTTCATGCACTAATACATACTTACACATACTTACACGCACTTAAACAAACTTAGATACACTTCCACGTTCTTACACGTACTTACAAGAACTTAAACCGCACTTACACGCACTTACACTTACTAACACGCACTAACGCGCACTTATATGCACTTACAAGCAATTAAACGAACTTATGCACAGGTATACACATTTCACACACTTACAAGCACTTACACGCACTTACATGCACTTACACACACTTACATTCACTTACATGCACTTACACAGAATTACACGCATTTACACGCACTTGAACATACTTACACCAACTTACACGTACTTACACGCACTTCCACATACTTACACACACTCACACGCACTTCCACACACTTACACGCACTTACATGCACTTACACGTACTTACACAATCTTACACCCACTTACACGCACTTACATAAACTTACACGCACTTACATGCACTTACACGCACTTACACGACTTACACACACTTACACGTACTTACACACACTTCCACGTTTTTACACACACTTACATACACTGACACGCACTTACACATACTCACACGCACTAACACGCATTTACACGCACTCACACGTACTTACAGGCACTTACACACACTTACACGCACTTATACGCTTTTCCACGTACTTACACGCACTTACAGGCACTTACACGCACATACATGCACTTACACGCACTTACATGGACTTACACGCACTTACACACCCTTACACGTGCTTACACGTACGTACACGTACTTACACACACTTTCGTGCACTTACACCTACTTACACGTACTTACACATGCTTACACGCACTTACACACACTTGCATGAACTTAAACGTACTTACACACGCTTACACAAACTTACGCACACTTTCACGTGCTTACTTGCACTTAAACGTACTTGCACGCACGTACTTGCACTAATACATAGTTACACGCACTAACACGTGCTTACATGCACTTCCACGTACTTACACACAGTTACACGTACTTGCACATACTGACACACACTTACACACACTTACACGCACTTACACGCACTTACACAAACTTACACGCACTTACATGCACTAACATGCACTTACACTCACTTGCACGCACTTACACGTACTTACACACACTTACATGCACTAACACGCACTTAAAAGAACTTACACGCACTTACACACACTTACACGCTCTTACACGCACTTACACACACTTACACACACTTACACCCACTAACACACACTTTCAAGCACTTACACGCACTTACACGAACTTACACAGACTTCCACGCACTTACACACACTTACACGAACTTAAACCGTACTTACACGCACTTACACGTACATACACGCACTTACACGAACTTACACACACTTAAACGCACTTACACACACTTACACACACTTACACGTACTTATATGCACTTACACACACTTACACCCACTTACACATGCTTACATGCACTTACATGCACTTACACGCACTTACACGCACTTACACGCACTTATATGTACTTACATGTACTTACACGCACTTACACGTACTTACATGCACTTCCACGCACTTACGCGTACAGACATGTACTTACATGCACTTATAGCACATACACGTCCTTACACGCACTTACACGCACTTACACGTACTTACACGTACTTACACGCACTTGCACGCACTTATACGCACTTACATGTACTTACACGTACTTACACATACTTACACGTACTTACACACATTTACACGCACTTACACACACCTACACACACTTACACACACTTACACGCACTTACACACACTTAGATGCAGTGATATACACTTGCACATACTAATACATACTCACACGTACTTACACGCACTTACACGTACTTACATGTACTTACACACACTTACACGCACTTACACGAACTTACACACACTTACACTTACTAACATGCACTTATACGCACTTACACATACTTCCACGCACTTGAACGCCTTTATACAAACTTACACCTAACTATACACACATGAACCACACTTACACGCACTTACACACACTAACACGCACTTACACGCACTTACATGCACTTACACATACTTACACGAAGTTACACGCACTTACATGCACTTACACATACTTACACGCACATAATCACACGTTTACGCACTTACAGGTACTTACACGCACTTAGACACACTTGCACGCGCTTACATGCACTTACATATACTTCCACGTATTTACACAAATTTACACGCTCCTACACGTACTTACAAGCACCTACATGCACTTACACGCACTTACACATACTTACACGCACTTACACATACTTACACGCACTTACACGCACTTAAACATACTTACACGCACTTACGCGCACTTACACGTACTTACGTGCACTTACACACACTTACATGTACTGACATACACATACATGCACTTACACACACTTACACGCACTTAAAGGCACTTACACGTACTTACACACACTTACACGCACTAACACACACTTACACGCACTTACATGGACACACTTACATGCACATACACACACTTAAATGAACTTACACGCACTTACACGCACTTACACGCACTTATCCGTACATACACCAACTTACACGCACTTACACGTACTTACACGCACTTACATGCACTTACACAAACGTACACGTACTTACACACACTTACACACACTTACACGCGCTTACACACATTTCCAACCACTTACACGCACTTACATGCACTTACACACACTTTCACACACGTATACGTACTTACAGGAAATTACACGTACTTACACGCACGTACACGCACTTATACGCACTTACACAAACTTACATGCACTTACACGCACTTACATGAACTTACCCACACTTACACACACTTACACGAATTTATACGCACTTACACGCACTTACACGCACTTACACGTACGTACATGCACTTACACCTACCTACACGCTCCTACACACACTTACACACACTTACATACACTTACACACACTTACACGCACTTACACATAATTCAACTACAAACACACACTTACACGCATATACACGCATTTTCACGCAATTACACGAACTTACACGCATTAACACACACTTACACATACTTACACGCACTTACATGCACTTACACGCACTTACATGAACTTACACATACTTACACACACACTTACACATACTTGCACACACTTACATGCACTTACACGCACTTACATGTGCTTACATGTACTTACACGTACTTACACGCGCATACTTGTACTTACACGTACTTACACGTACTTACACCTACTTACACGCACTTACACGCACTTACATGCACTTCCACGCACTTTAATGCACTTACACACACTTACACGTACTTATACATACTTACACACACTTAGACACACCTACACACACTAACACGCACTAACACACACTTACACACACTTACACGTACTTACACACACTTACACAAACTTACACGAACTTACACACACTTACACAAAGCTACACAAACTTACACGTACTTAAACGGAACTTACACGCACTTACACGCACTTAAACTGAACTTACACGCACTAACACACACTTACACGCACTTGCACATACTTATACATACCAACACGCACCTACACGCACTTATACACACTCACACACACTTACACGAACTTAAACGGAACTTACACGTACTTACACCTACTTTCACGCACTTACACGCACTTACACGTACTTACACGAACTTACATTTACTTACACGCACTTACACGCACTTACACGCACTTTACACACACTTATACGGTCTTACACGTACTCTCACACACTTACATGCACGTACACCCACTTACACGTACTTATACACACGTACGCACACTTACACGCACTTACACGTACTTACACGCACTTATACACACTTGCACGCAGTTACACGTACTTACATGCACTTACACGTACTTACACACACTTAAACATACTTACATGTACTTCCACGTACTTACACGTACTTAGACGTACTAACACGTACTTACACGCACTTACACGCACTTACATGCACGTACACGCACTTACACACACGTACATGTACTTATACGCACTTACTTGCATGCACTTAAACATACTTACACACACTTACTTGCACTTACACGTACTTAGACGTACTTACAAGTGCTTACACGCACTTACACGCACTTTCAAGCACTTACACGAACTTACACGCTCTTACACGTACTTAGACGCACTTACACACACTTACATACACTTACACACACTTACACGCACTTACACAAACTTACACATAATTACATGCACTGACACGCACATACATGCACTTACATGCACTTACACGCACTTATATGCACTTACACACACTTACACGCACTTACACACACTTACACACACTTACACGCACTTACACATACTTACACGCAAATACACATATTTATATGCACTTACACGTACTTACACGCACTTCCACGGACTTACACACACTTCCATGTACTTACACGCACTTACACACACTCATACGCACTTACAAGCACTCACACGCACTAACACACATTTACACGCACTCACACACACTTACACGTACTTACACGTACTTACACAAAATTACACGCACTTGCACGCACTTACACATACTTACACGCACTTACAGGCACTTACACGTGCTTACACGCACTTTCATACACTTACACGCACTTACACACACTTACACACACTTACACGCACTTACACATGCTTACACGCACTTACACGTACTTACACGCACTTACACGCACTTACACACACTTACACGCACTTACACGCACTTACACGCACTTACACGTACTTACACGCACTTACTTGCACTTACACATACTTACACGTACTTACACGCACTTACACACACTTCCACGTACTTACACGTACTTACACACACTTAAACATACTTACATGTACTTCCACGTACTTACACGTACTTACACACACTTAAACATACTTACATGTACTTCCACGTACTTACACGTACTTACACACACTTAAACATACTTACATGTACTTCCACGTACTTACACGTACTTACACACACTTAAACATACTTACATGTACTTCCACGTACTTACACGTACTTACACACACTTAAACATACTTACATGTACTTCCACGTACTTACACGTACTTACACACACTTAAACATACTTACATGTACTTCCACGTACTTACACGTACTTACACACACTTAAACATACTTACATGTACTTCCACGTACTTACACGTACTTACACACACTTAAACATACTTACATGTACTTCCACGTACTTACACGCACTTATACACACTTGCACGCAGTTACACGTACTTACATGCACTTACATGTACTTACACATACTTACACGCACTTACTCGCACTTACACATGCTTACACGCACTTACACGTACTTACACGCACTTACACGCACTTACACACACTTACACGCACTTACACGCACTTACACGCACTTACACGTACTTACACGCACTGACTTGCACTTACACATACTTACACGTACATACACATACTTACAGGCACTTGCACGCACTCACATGTACTTATACATACTTACACGTGCTTACTTGCATTTACACGTACTTACACGCACTTACTTGCACTTATACGTACTTACACCCACTTACACATGCTTACACACACTTACACGTACTCACACACTCTTACACGATCCAATATGCCCTTACACGTACTTACACGCACTTACACGCACTTACACGCACTTACAGGCACTTACATGTAGTTACACATACTTGCACACACTTACAGACACTTACATGCACTTACACGCACTTACACAAACTTCCATGCACTTACACGCACTTACACACACTAACACGTGCTTACACGCACGTACATGTGCTTACACGCACTAACATAGACTTACACGTACTTACACGTACTTACACGCACTGACAAGCACTTACACGTACTTACACGCACTTACACGAACTTACACACACTTACACCAACTTACACGTTCTAACACACACTTACACGCACTTACACACACTTACACGCACTTACACACACTTACATGCACTTACACAAACTTACACAAACTTACACGCACTTACACACAGTTACACGCACTTACACGTATTTACATGCACTAACACGTACTTACAAGCACTTACACACACTTACACACACTTTTACGCCCTTACACGCACTTACACGTATTGACACGCACTTACATGCACTAACAAGCACTTCCACGCACTTACACACACTTACACAAACTTACACGCACTTCCACACACTTACACGCACTTACACGAACTTCAACCGCACTTACATGCACTTACACATACTTACACGCACTTTCATGCACTTACATGCACTTAAAAAAACTTACACGCACGTACACGCACTTACACGCACTTAGACCCACTTACAAGTACTTACACGCACTTACACACACTTACACAGACTTACACGTACTTACAAGAACTTACACGCACTGACACACACTTACACGCACGTATACAAACTTACACGCACTTACACGCACTTACATGCACTTACACACACTTACACGCACTTCCACATGCTTACACGTACTTACACGTACTTCCATGAACTTACATACACTTACATGCACTTACACACACTTACACGCTCTTACACGAACTTACACGTACTTATATGCACTTCCACGCACGTACACGCACTTACACGACTTACATGCGCTTATACGTACTTCCACACACTTAAACACACTTCCACAAGTGTACACGCACTCACATGCACTTATGCAAACTTACACACACATACACGCACTTACAGGCACTTACACATACTTACACGCACTTACACGCACTTACTCTCACTTACACGCACTTATACGCACGTACACGCACTTACACCCACTTACACGCACTTACATCCACTTACACACACTTAAATGCAATTACACGTACTTACGTGTACTCACATGCACTTACACGCACTTAAATGCACTTACACGTACTTACACACACTTACACGCACCTACAAGCACTTACACACACTTACACGCACTTACACGACTTACACACACTTACACATACTTACACGCACTTACAAACACTTACACGAACGTACACGTACCTACACGCACTTATGCAAACTTACACGTATTTACACGCACTTATACACACTTACACGCACTTACACGTACTTACATCCACTTATATGCACTGACACGCACTTACACACACTTACATGCACTTACACGCACTTACACGCACTTACACGTACTTACACGTACTTATACGCACTTACACACACTTACACGCACTTATACGCACGTACACACACTTCGACGAACTTACACACACTTACACATGCTTACACGCACTTACATGCACTTACACGCACTTACACGAACTAACACGAACTTACACGCACTTACACACACTGACACGCACTTACACGTACCAACACTCACTCACACGCACTCACACGCACGTACACGTAGTTACACGCACTTACAGGCACTTACACGTACTTACATGCACTTACACGCACTCTCATACACGCACTTACACGCACTTACACGTGCTTACATGCACTTACACGTACTTCCACGCACTTACTTGCACTTATACGTACTTACACATACTTGCATGTAAGAATACTCACTTACACGTACTTACGCATACTTACATGAACTTACACGCACTTACACGCACTTAAACGCACTTAGACACACTTACTCGCACTTACATGCACTTACACGCAATTGCACACACTTACATGCACTTACACGCACTTACACGCACTTACACGCACTTAAATGTACTTACGCACACTTACATACACTTACACGCACAGACACGTACTAACACGCACTTACACGCACTTATACGCACTTACACGTACTTACACGACTAACACGCACTTATACATACTTACACACACTTACACACACTTACACCAACGTACACGCACTTACACGCACATACGTAAACTTACACGCACTTTCACATACTTATACGCGCTTACACATACTAATACGCAGTTACACGTACTTACACGCACTTACACGTGCTTACACAAACATACATGCACTTACACGCACTTACACGGACTTGCACACACAAATATGCACTTACATGTACTTACACGCACTTACACGCACTTACATGTACTTCAACGTACTTACACACACTTACACATACTTACACGTACATACAGGCACTTACACGCACTTATATGCACTTACACGCACTTACACACACTTTCACGTACTTACACGCTTTTATACACACTTACACACACTTACACACACTTACGTGCACTTACACGTACTTACACGCACTTACACGTACTTACGCATAGTTTCACGCACTTACACGCACGTACACACACTTACATGCACTTACAAGCACTTGCACGCACATACACACACTTACACGCACTTACACACACTTACACATACTTATATGCACTTACAGGCACTTACACACACTTACACGCACTTACACCAACTTACACGCAATTACACACACTGAAACACACTTACACGTACTTACATGCACTTACACGTACTTACACACACATATATGAGCTTACACACACTTACACACACATATACATACTTACACGCACTTACACGTGCTTACACGTACTTACACGCCCTTACACGTACTTACACGTACTTACACGCACCTACATACACTTACACGCACTTACACACACTTACACGCACTTACACGCACTTACACATATTTACACACACTTCCACGCTCTTGAACGCACTTACACAAACTTACACAAAATTACACGCACATAAACCGCACTTAGACACACTTACACGCACTTACACACACTAACACGTACTTACATGCACTTACACACACTCACATGCACTTACACATACATAGACGCACTTACATGCACTTTCACGCACTTACACGCACTTATACGCACTTACACGCACTTACATGCACTTACATGTACTTACACGCACGAACACGCACTTACACGCACTTACATGCACTTAGACGCACTTACACATACATATACACACTTACACGGACTTACACGCACTTACAAGCACTTACACGTACTTATATGCGCTTACACATACGTACACACATTTACACAAATTTAAACGCACCTACATGCACTTATGCACACCTACACACACTTACACGCACATACACACACTTACACACACTTTTACCCACTTACACACACTTACACGCACTTACACGCACTTACACGTACATACATGCAACTTACATGCACTTATACGCACTTACACGCACTTACACACACTGACACACACTTACACGCACTTACACCCACGTACACGCACTTACACATACTTACACGCACTTATACATACTCACACACACTTACACACACTTACATACACTTACACACACTTACACATGCTTACACGCACTTACACACACTTGCAAACACTTACACATACTTAAACGCACCGACACGCTCTTACGCGTACTCAAATGCACTTACACCCATCTACACACACTTACACAAACTTACACGTATTTACACACACTTATGCGAACTTACACCCACTTACACGCACTTATACGTACTTACACGCACTTACATGTACTTACATACACTTACACGTACACACACGCACATACACACACTTACACGCACTTACACACACTTACACGCACTTACACGTACTTACATGCACTTACACGCACTTATACGCACTTACACGTATTTACACGCACTTACACGCACATACATATACTTACACAAACTAATACGCACTTACACGCACTTACACACACTTACGCGCACTTACACGCACTTACACGTACTTACATGAACTTACACACACTTACACGTACTGACACACACTTACACGCACTAACACGCACTCACACGTACTCACATGCACTTACACGCACTTACATGCACTTACAGGCACTTACATACACTTACACGTACTTACACGCACTTACACGCACTTACACGCACTTACACGCTCTTATACGCACTTATACGTGCTTACATGCACTTACACGTACTTACACGCACTTACGTGTACATACATGTACTTACACATACTTGCACGTACTTACACGCACTTACACACACTTACGCACACTTACACAAACTTACACGCACTTAGACGTACTTACACGCACTGACACACACTAACACGCACTTACACGCTTTTACACGCACTTACACACACTTATACAAACTTACGCAAACTTACACGAACTTACACACACTTACACAAACTTCCACGTAGTTTCACACACTTACACGCACTTCCACGAACTTACACGTACTTACACGCACTTACATGTACCTACACATTCTTGCACATACTTACACGCATTCACACGCACTTACACGCACTTACACGCACTTCCACAAACTTACACATACTTACACGCACTTGCACGCACTTACATGCACTAACACGCACTTACACATACTTACAAGCACTTACACGCATTTACACGCACTTACATGCACATACACGCACTTACACGCACTTACACGTACTTACACATACTTACACGTACTTACACACACTAACATGCACTTACACACACTTACACGCACTTACACGTACTTACACGCAATAACCCACACTTACACATACTTCCACATACCTACACAAACTTACATGCACTTACACGCACTTACATGCACTTACACGAACTTAAACTGCGTTTACACGAACTTACACGTATTTACACGTACTTACATGCACTTACACACACTTACACATACTTACACGCACTTACACACACTTACACGCACTTACACGTACTTACATGCACTTACACGCACTTGCACACACTTCAACGCACTTGCACGCACTTACACACACTTACACGCACTTACTCGCACTTATACGCACTTTCACGCACTTACACATACTAACACGCACTTACACGCACTTACACGCAGTTACACGCAGTTACATGTACTTACACGTACTTACATGCACTTACACACACTTACACATACTTACACGCACTTACACACACTTACACGCACTTACACGCACTTACATGCACTTACACGCACTTGCACACACTTCCACGCACTTGCACACACTTACACACACTTACACGCACTTACTCGCACTTATACACACTTACACGCACTTACACATACTAACACGCACTTACACGCACTTACACGCACTTACACACACTAACACGCAATTATACGCACTTACACGCACTTGCACGCACTTTCACCCACTAACATGCACTTACACGCACTTACACATACTTTCACGTACCTAAACACACTTACACGCACTTTCAGGCACTTATACGTACTTACACATACTTATACGCACTTACACGCACTTACACGCACTTACATGCACTTACACGCACTTATACGCACTTACACGCACTTGCACGTACTTGCACACACTTACACGCACTTACACGAACTTAAACCGTACTTACTCGCACTTACACGCACTTACACGCACTTACACGCACTTACGCGCACTTATACGTACTTACATTTTACAAGCACTTACACACACTTACCTGCACTTACACGTACTCACACGTACTTGCACGCACGTGCACGCACTTACACGCACTTACACACACTTACACGTACCTACACGTACTTACATGCACTTTCACGCACTTACACGTACTTACACGCAGTTACATATACATATATGCACAAATACGTACTAACACACACTTACACACACTTACACACACGTACATGCCCTTACACACAGTTACACGCCCTTACACACACTTACACGCACTTACACGCACTTATACACACTTAGATGCACTTCCATGCACTTACATGCACTTACACGAACTTACACAAAATTACACACACATAAACCGCACTTATACGCACTTTGCATGCACTTACACATACTAACATGCAATTACACGCACTTACATGCACTTACACGCACTTACACGAACTTACACACACTTACATGCACTTACACATACTTACACGTACTTATACACACTTATACACACTTACACGCACTTACACGCTCTTACACGCACTGACATGAACTTACATGCACTTACACGCACTCACACGCACTTACACACAATTACACGCACTTCCACGCACTAACACACACTTACACACACTTACACGTACTTAAACGTACTCACACGCACTTACACGCACTTACACGGACGCACTTACACAGACATACACACACTTACACAAAATTATACGCACTTACACGTACTTACATGCAATTACATGTGCTTACATGCACTTACACGTACTTACACGCACCTACTTGCACTTACACGTACTTATACGTACATACACGTACTTACACACACTTACACACACTTACATGTACTTACACGAACTTACACGCAATTTGCACTTACACTTACACACACTTACACACACTTACACGTACTTACACACACTTCCACACACTAACACGCACTTAAACGTACTTATGCAGACTTATACGCACTTACATGCACTTACACAAACTTACACGTACTTACACGCACTGACATGCACTTACACACACTTACACGCACTTACAAGCACTTACACAAACTTACACGCACTTACACGCACTTACACGTACTTACACGCATTGAGACGCACTTACACGCACTAACAAACACTTACACATACTTACACGCAGTTCCACGAACTTACACGCACATACCCACACTTGTACCAACTTACACAAGCATAAACCGCACTTACACGCACGTACACGCACGTACACGTACTTACACGCACTTACGTGAAGTTACACATATGTACACGCACTTACACGCACTTTCACACACTTACACACACTTAGACGCACTTACGCAAACTTACACGCACTTACACGCACTTACACGCACTTACACGTACTAACACGTACCCACACATACTTATACATAGTTACACACTCTCAAAATGAACTTACACCCAGTTACACACACTTACACATACTAACACGCACTAACACAAACTTACACGCACTTACTCGCACTTACACACACTTAGACACACTTACACCCACTTACACGCACTTACACATACTTACACACACTTACACGTACGTTCATGCACTTACACGCACTTACACGCACTTACATGCACTTACACGTAGTTACACACACGTACACGTACTAACACACATTAACACAAACTTACACGCACTTACATGCACTTCCACAAACTTACACACACTTACATGTACTTACACACACTTACACACACTTATACGCACTTTCACATACTTCCACAGACTTACACGCACTTACACGCACTTACACGCACTTACACGTACTTACACAAACTTACACGCACTTACATGCACTTACACATACATACTTACACACACTTACACGCACTTACACGCACTTAAACGCACGTACACGCACTTAAACGTACTTACATGAACATACAGCCACTTACATGTACTTACACGCACTTACACGCACGGACACGCACTTACACGCACAGACACACACTGACACGCACTTACACGTAGTTAAACACACATACACAAACTTACACATACTTACACATACTTCCACAGACTTACACATACTTACACATAATTACACGCACTTACACGAAATTACACGCACATACACACACTTACACGCACTTACAAAAACAAAAACCGCACTTACATGCACTGACACGCACTTATACGCACTTACACGCACTTCCATCAAGTTACACGAATTAACACGCACTTACACGCACTTACACACACTTAGACGCACTTACATGCACTTACACAAACTTGCATGCACTTACACATACTTACACGCACTTGCACGCATTTACACGCACATACACACACTTACACACACTTATACATACGTACACGCACTTACACGCACTTACACGCACTTACATACTTTTACACGTAGTGACATACACTTACACATACTAACACACACTAACACGTACTTACACGCACTTACACGCACTTACATGCACTTACACGCACTTACAAACACTTACACACACTTACACGTACTCATACACATTTACACACACTTCCACGCACTTACACATACTTACACGCACTTACACACACTTACACGTACTGACACGAACTTACACGTACTTACATGCACTTACACTTACATACTTACACGCACTTCCATGCACTAACTTGCACTTACACGCACGTACACGTACTTACAGGCACGTACATGAACTTACACGCACGTACACGTACTTACATGCACATACACGCACGGACACACACTTACACGTACTTACACGCACTACCACATGCTTACAGGCACTTACACGCACTTACACAAACTTACACGCACTTACACGCACTTCCACGCATTTACACACACTTACACACACTTACACACACTTACACAAACTTACATGAACTTACACGCACATACACACACTTACACGCACTTACACAAACATAAACCGCACGTACACACACTTACACGCACTTACATGCACTTACATGCACTTACATGAAGTTACACGTATTTACACGCACTTACACGCACTTACACGCACTTACACACACTTAGACGCACTTACGTCCACTTACACGTACTTACACCTACTTACACGCACTTACACGTACTTGCAGACACTTAAACGCACTTACATGCACTTACACACACTTACACGCACTAACACACACTTACACGTACTTACACGCACTTAAATGCACTTACACGTACCTACAAACACTTACACGTACTTACACGCACTTAAATGCACTTACACCCAGTTACACACACTTACACCCACTAACACACACTAACACGCACTTACACGCACTCAAACGCACTTACACGTACTTACACGAACGTACACGCACTTACACGTACTTACATGAACTTACACGCACTTACACGTACTTACACGCACTTACACGCACAGAAACGCACTTACACGCACTGACACGCACTTAAACACACTTACACGTACTTACACAAACCTACACGCACTTACACGCACTACCACGTACTTCCAAACACATCCGCACACTTACACGCACGTAACGTACTTACATGCACTTGCACGTACGTACACGCATTTACATGCACTTCTACACACTAACACGTACTTACACGCACTTACACGCCCTTACACGCAGTTACACACACTTACACACACTTAGACGCACTAATACATACTTACACGCACTTACACCGATGCACGTACACGCACTTATACGCACTTGCACAAAACTACATGTGCTTATATGCACTTACACGCACTTACATGTCTTACATGCAATAACACATACTTACACGCACTTACTTGCACTTACATGTACTTACACGTTCATACACGTACTTACACACACTTACATGCACTTACACATACTTACACAAACATATACGTACTTACACGCACTTACACACACTTACACAAACTTACACGCATTTACACGCACTTACATGCACGTACACACACTTATGCACACTTACACGCACTAACACACACTTATACATACTTACACAAATTTACACAAACTTACACGCACTTACACGCACTTACACGAACTTAAACCGCACTTAAACACACTTACACGCACCTACAGGCACTTACACGCACTTACACAAACATACACGTACTTACACGCACTTACACGCACTAACATATACTTGCACACACTTACACGCACTTACACACACTTATAAACACTTACACGTACTTACATGCACTTACACGCACTTGCACGTACTTGCACGTACTTACAGGAACCTACACGCACATACACACACTTACACGCACTTATGCGTACTTAAACCCACTTACACGCACTTACACGCACTTACATGCAATTATACGCACTTACACACACTTACACGCACTTCCACGAACTTCCACGCATCTACACGCACTTACACAAACTTACACAAAATTACACGTACATAAACCGCACTTACACGCACTTACACGTACTAACACGCACTTACACGCACTGAAACGCACTTCCACACACTTACACGAACTTACAGACAGTTACATGCACTTGCACACACTTATACGCACTTTCACGCACTTACACACACTTATACGTACTTACACAAACTTACACGTACTTACACGCACTTACACACACATACACGCACTTGCACTCAAGTATGCAGACTTACACATACTTATACGCACTTACGCGTACTTACAGGCACTTACACGCACTCACACGCACTTATGCACACTTATACGCACTTACACATACGTATACGCACTTACACACTCTTACACGCACTTACACGCACTTACACGCACTTACACGTACTTACACAAACTTAGACGCACTTATATAAACCGACACGTACTTACACGCACTTATACACACTCACACGCACTCACACGCACTTACACGTACTTACCCGCACTTACACGCACTAACACGCACTTACACGCACTAACATGTGCTTACATGCACTTAAACGTACTTACACGCACGTACTTGCACTTACACGTACTTACACGTACTTGCACGTACGTACACGCACTGACACGCACTGACGCACACTTACACAAACTTACACACACTTACGCGTACTTACACATACGTACACGCACTTACACCTACTTACACGCACTTAAACGCACTTACACGTACTTGTACACCCTTTCACGCACTTACACGCACTTACACACACTTACACGCACTTACATGCACTTACACGCACTAACACGCACTTACATGCACTTACAAAGACGCACTTACATGCACTTACACGCACTTACACGAACTTACACGCACTTACACGCACTTACAGGCACTTACATGTGCTTACATGCACTTACACGTACTTACACGCACTTACTTGCACTTACACATACTTACACCTACATACACGTACTTACATGCACTTACACGCACTTGCACGTACTTACACGTAGTTCATTGTATTTACACACACTTACACGTACTTACACAAACTTACACATGCTTACACGCACTTACACTCACTTACAGCCACTTACACACACTTACAAACAGTTACACGCACTTACACGCACATACACATACTTCCACATACTTATACAAACTTACACGTACTTACACATACTTACACGCACTTACACGCACTTACACGCACTTACACGCACTTACACGCACTTACACGCACTTACATGCACTTACACACATTTGCACACACTAACACACACTTACACACACTTACACGTACTTACACGCACTTAAACGAACTGAGAGGTACTTACACGCACTTATACACACTTACACGCACTTACACGCACTGACACGCACTTACACGCACTTACGTGAACTGACACAAACTTACACAGAGTTACACCAACTTACAAGTACTTAAACACACTTACATACACTTTCACGCACATACACGCACTTACACACACTTACATGCACTTACACGCACTTGCACGCACTTGCACGCACTTACACGCACTTACATGCACTTACACGCACTTACACACACTTACACACACTAACACGTACTTACATATACTTACACGCACTTACACGAACTTACACGCACTTCCACACACTTACACGCACTTACACAAACTTAAACTGCACTTACACACACTTACACGCACTTACACGCACTTACACGCACTTACATGAACTTACACGTACTTACATGCACTTACACGTACTTACACGCACTTACACACAATTACCCGCACTTACGCGCACTTACACGCAGTTACACGCACTTACACGCACTTCCACACACTTACACAAACTTACACGCACTTACATGCAGAGGCACACATGTACACGCACTTACACGTACTTCCACACACTTAAACGCACTTACACGTACTTACACGCACTTAAACGCACTTACACGTACTTACACGCACTTACACGTACTTACACGCACTTTCTTGCACTTACATGTACTTACACGTACTTACACGTACTTACAAGTACTTACACGTACTTACACGCACTTACACACACTTACACGTACTTAAACGCACTTACACGGACTTGAACGCACTTACATGTGCTTACTTGCACATACAAGTACTTACACGTACGTACTTGCACTTACACGTGCTTACACACACATACACGTGCTTACACGCACTTACACGTACTTACACACACTTATACGAACGTATACGCACTTACACGTACTTACACACACTTACACGCACATATACCCACTTACACGCACTTACACGCCGTTACACGTACTTGCATGTACATGCACTTACACACACTTACATGCATATACACGCACTTACACGCACTTACACGCACTTACACGTACTTACACGTACTTACACGCACTTACACGCACTTACACGAACTTACATGTACTTACACAAACTTACATGTTCTTACACACACTTACACACACTTAGAGGCACTTACATGCACTTACACAATTTTACACGCCCTTACACACACTTACACGCACTTTCACGCACTTACATGCACTAAAACGCACTTACAAGTACTTACACGCACTTAGACACACTTACATGCTCTTACACACACTTACACGCACTGACACACACTAACATACACTAATACGCACTTCTACACACTTACACGCACATACACAAACTAACACGAACTTCCACACACTTACACACACTTACACAAACGTAAACCGCACTTACACACACTTACATATACTTAAACGCACTAAATGCACTTACACGAACTTAAACGAACGTACACGCACGTACACACACTTACACACACTTACACGCACTTACACATACTTACACACACTTACACACACTAACACACACTTACACGCACTTACATACACTATCACGTACTTACACGCACTTACACGTACTTACACGCACTTATACACACTTCCACGTACTTACACGCACTTACACACACTTCCACGTACTTACACACACTTATATGCACTTACACACACTTGGATGCGCTTACACGCACTTACACGCACTTACATATACTTAAACGCACGTACACGCACTTACACGCACTTACACACACTTACACGTACTTACACACACTTACACGCACTTATACGCACTTACACCCACTTACACTAACTTGCATGCACTTACACGCACTTACACGCACTTACACATACTTACACGCACTTACATGCACTTACACACACTTACACTAACTTGCATGCACTTACACACACTTGCACACACTTACACGCACTTACACGCACTTACACGCACTTACACACACTTACATACACTTACACGCACTTAAACACACTTACACGCACTTACACGTACTCAGATGTACTTACACGCACTTACACACACATACACGTACATACACGCACTTATACGTACTTACACGCACTTACACGCACTTACATGTACTTACACACACTTAAATGCAATTACATACACTTACACACACTTACATGCACTTACACGACTTACACGCACTTACACACACTTATACACACTTAAACACACTTACACGAACATACACGTACTTACACATACTTATGCGAATTCACACGCACTTACACGCACTTATACGTAATTACATGCACTTACATGTACTTACACGCACTTTTACGTACTTACACGCACTTACACGCACTTACACGCACTTACACGCACTTACACACACTTACATACATTTACACGCACTTACACGCACTAACACACACTTATACGCACTTACACACACTTACACGCACTTACACGCATTTACACACACTTACACACACTGACACGCACTTACACACATTTACATGCATTTACATGTGCTTATATGCACTTACACGTACTTACACGCACTTTCGTGCACTTACACGTACTTACACATACTTGCATGTACTTACACGCACTTACACGCACTTACGTGCATTTACACAAACTTACACGCACTTAAACGTATGTACATGCACTTAGACACACTTACACGCAGTTACACGCACTACACGCATATGCACATATCTACACGCACTTACACGCACTTACACGCACTTAGACACACACGCACTTACGCGCACTTACACGAACTTACATGCACTTACACACACTTACACATACTTACACGCACTGACTCGCACTAGCACGTAGTTACACGCACTTACACGCACTTACACGTACTCACACACACTTACACGTAATTACACGACTTACACGCACTTACACGTACTTACACACACTTAGACACACTTACACAAACGTACACGCACTTACACGCACTTACGCAAACTTACACGCACTTTCACACACTTACAGACACTTATACGCACTTACACGCACTTACACATACTTATACGCACTTACACGTACTTACACGTACTTACACGTACTTACACGCAATTACATGCACTTACACGCACTTACACGCACTTACACACACTTATATGCACTTATATGTACTTACACGCATTTACACGCACTTACATGCACTACCACGTACTTACACGCACTTACGCGCACTTACACCCACTTACACGCACTTACACACACTTCAACACACTTATACGCACTTACACGTACTTACACACACTTACACTCATTTACACGCACATACACACACTTACACGCACTAACACGCACTAAAATGCACTTTAACACACTTACATGCACTTAAACACACTTATATGCACTGACACGCACTTACACGTACGTACCCGCATGTACACACACTTACACGCACTTGCACGTACTTACACGTACTTACACATACTTACACACACTTACACGCACTTACACACACTGACACGCACTTACACGTACTTACATGCACTTACACACACTTACACATACTCACACGCACTTACACGCACTTACACGCACTTACACTCAGGTACACACACTTACACGCACTTACATGCACTTACACGCACTTACACACACTTGCACATACTTACACGCACTTACATGCACTTACACACACTTACAC